>JAVCKV010182738.1:0-50216 GCA_032274145.1 Herpochondria borealis | reverse complement strand
GAATAAGACTCTTTACGAATCCTACCACGAGTGACGGAAACAGCCACTGCCAACTTCGTTTCACGAAAAGCACGACTGTACTCATACACACTCTATCTGTCTCCTGATATGCCGTTGGGCTCATGCTCAAATGTATGGATATGCGTTTGGTCATGCGACGCAAACGATTCGAGATCCCGTCACTCCATGGACTCTTGAAACGCACCGTTTCCAATCGAGACGGTATAATTGATATTCGAACTGAAGGAACTGGTTAAGCTGGAGTGTATCAACTTGGGATACCCTATACGGATCGTGAAGTGCATGCACCTGGACCCAGACAATGGGTGATACAAGACTCAAAGTCAAGAATGACCATGTTGACGTCTTGGGATGAGTAATGCGCCCACAAGATGTGTCAGAAGGAAACATGATTTGGAATCGAGGTTCGAGGTCAGAAGAAAATGATGCTACGTCTGATTGTCGAGGAGAAGGAACATTTACACGAAGATGGCGACAGATCATCGATTTACTTTGGCAACCTCATGACCAACGACTTCACAAAACCCATGGAGCGATTTCTAGTCATGGCTACATGAAGGTAAACTGCGCGTTCGTGGTACAATACTACGTGCATCGAACCAGCTGCATACCCAAATTCCTTTTTGATGATATCTCTGATATCTCTAACTAGAGAGTTCGAGGTTCAAAGGCTGGCTTGCCGAGAAGTTCAGCAGGGAAACCAACAAAAGTCCTGTATCCTGGTAGATAGAAAAGAGCCAACAGCTTAGCTTGTACTCGTAGGGCTTCCTTCTAACTGACTTGGGTCTTTGGTTACTAGACGTGAGATTCGAAACTCTCTGAGTGCCGTAGCCGTACTCTTCAACGCTTTCAGGATGCTCTCTGCATCCAGCTGCGTTTCGAGCGCCTGGTCAAGAGAGAGCAATGTCGTGCACTATGATTCATAGTTGAAGTACGATAATAGAGCTACAATAATGCATAGCTACCAATGATACATGTTGTTGTGAGAGCTCCGCGCCACAAGATGTAACGATATTTTAATACTAGAAAATTATTATGGGAAATTGGAGCTCGAGCAAAAGAATGTGTCTTGTCATTATCCACTTCTGAGCGTTATCCACTTCTGGTGACCGGTAGCAAGTGAGTTGCGGAAACGTACCTCTTCTGAAGGTCAAAGTACACGTACTGTAGAGGTGCATCGTTAAAAACGCACCTCCCTGGAAATTGAAAATATGAAATCGCATGAAAATGATGACGTAGACAGTATCTTTAGTCTGTCCATCCTTCCGGAACAGCCAACTGAAACAAAGGCGCGCGCACACCACCGAAAAGCGAAGAGGAAGAAACACGAACACAATGCTACGGTTGCTGTCGTCATCATCCATCTGTTGCTCGTCTCAATATTGCACATTGCATTGCCACTACAGAGCTACTCTCATTCATCACCTGAACCAGCATACTACGTATCACACTAAACTCACAAGACACTATGCAATCAGGCGGTGGTCGAGAATTTGAAGGCGATGCTGGAGCGCCTCTTCCAGACTTTTCAGGTGCCAACATTGATATTCGCACCGTCGCCCCTGCTCTAGGAGTAGCCGGTCGCCGACAACCCGATTACCTGGATTACGATCAAAAGGGCCGTGGTATTATAGTCACCATGTTTGCCAATGCTGGTGTCGCCTATTTGACGGGCACGGTCGCTGGTGGTGTCTATGGACTGAGGGAAGGTTTTTTGAACTCGCCCAGTTCACGATACCGTGTCAAGCTCAACTCGATTTTGAATCATTGTGGTCGATACGGATCGAGGTGGGGCAATGCATTGGGTGTTATTGCGATTCTTTACAGTCTCTATGAAGGCGCAGCTGATTCAGTGAGTATCCCCTCGGTGTTATTGTGTTGAGACTCGCCTCTGTCTCTTTGCTCACAACGACTCTTCTCTACCCTGCACAGTACGACATTGATGCCTACACTGGCCCAATTCAACCTGCTTCTCCAGTGCTGGCATCGTTTATGACTGGCGCCACGTTCTATGGAGGAGCTGGTCCTCGGGCCGCAGTCTTGGCGGGGTCTCTAGGCGTTGGAGCTTGCGCCACGACGTATCTTGGATATTCGGCAATGGGCATTCCCTACGGAAGCCGCGGATTTTTATTCTTTTAGAGAAGAAGAAAGCAACACGTATCTATTAAAAGGAAGCATGTGTTGCCTTGGAGGAGGAGAATGCGAAGATTCTTGCTCAAATTTCGTGTACTGAGAAAGGATTGTTCTGAACTTAGCAACATACACAAACATGTCAATAGAATTGGAGTTCATGTACCATGTGTCTGTAATATATATGGTAGAGAGCTTGTATTTACCTGGTAATTTACGGGCACAATTGCTTGCTTGCTCTGAGTGCCTGTTGAGTTGTTAACACAGCTTGCTGATGCAGCGAAGATCTTGAAGCTACACTTGACTCAGCAACTTCTACAGCAACACGAAAAGAAGGATAAGACAACTATCGGTGCCTTTGGCATCTTATTGTTAACTAATAGAACGCTGCAAACGTCGCAGCACTGAATTCTCCAAAGTTCATACCAGGTTTCCACCGTGATTTCAAAGCCTTGACCGAGCTGGGAAGTTGAATTGAAGCATCCTGCACATCCTCCACGGTCTTCTTGGCTGGCAAGTCCATGGACCCATTGTATTCCGGTTCCATAAAGACGGCAAACGATTCTCGCGTGACGCCTACTGATTGGGAACCTCGTACAGCATGCGGAGTTGCCTGCAGGATCCCTCCCGAATGAATCTGCGACGTTTCACCAATCTGAAAGCCAATCGCATCTGGAGCGAGGGATACGTGATGAATGGCTCCATTGCGATCTTGAATGTACAATCCAGCCTTATCATCGACAACTGTTGTGGCCTCGCTTCCATCTGGATTCAAGAAGATGGCTGGTATCAGACCCGTCAGTGATCCCTGTAAAGCAAGCGATGAAAAGTGTCGGTGAGCAAATCGTTGAGAAAATGCAAACCAGAAAGGACCACCTTCATAATAGAGGACCAATAGCGCGATGCATATGTCATCAATTTAGTTGTCACGTACATGATCATTATGCCAACCACACCAGTCAGAAAAGTCGTCATTGGCGGTGCCGTTCGATCGATCTAAGGCAAAGTAATGCAAGAGTCTCGCCTTGCAAAAGTTGGATTCTTGCAAGAGACGAGCCAACTTGTTTGGTTCGTAGCCTGGGCACTGGTGCGCCACGTAGGCATCGCAGACCTCGGCCACTAACCGACCCACGTCCACCACGAGCTGTCCTAGCTCCTTGAAGGCACCTTCCAAGTCGGGTACCGCAGATATGGGCCACACGTTGGGTGCAAAGAAACCAGGGTTCGCGTCAATCACATCTTGTGGTAAACCTTCTTTGGAGATTGTCGTAATGTCATCATACAGTGGATTGGCATAGAAGGATCCCTTGGCGACATCTGGTTTGCCATCTGCAAACACTTCCTTGCCATGCGACCACCCCACTTGATAGTTGGACGACTCACTAATAACTTGTGTCTTGTCCTCCAAAAGAGCTACTTGTCGCGCAAGGGGCAGCAATCGCCGCCGTTTCTCGTCCAGTGTGGGAACCCCCGTAACTTGCAGAATTCCAAGTTTTCCGTGGCCAAAGGCTTGGCCAATCTTTGCAATCATGTTGTTTGCTTGACAAGCACCCCCATCCTTTCCACCGGTTTCTTGAGAGAATGATACTAGATCACTGTATGCAATGGAGACTACAGGCACTGGCATTGTGGTGAGGGCGAGAGGAAGAATAATCGCAAGGGCACGCCACCAGCATCAACTTGAAACTGTAATAGAGGAGATTTTGGTTTGATGGTTGCTCAATTCGAGCCGGTAAAAAACGTTAAGAACTGATACCCAGGTAAACATTACTGGGGTTGGATGATCGAGAGACACTCGTAGTTTGCGTGACCAAAGAGTCGTCTGGCCAGACCCCAGGGGTACCCTATCTTTGGATGTTACCTGACACCAATCCATTTCATTGGGCAACTGCACGTACGACATGCTACAGGAAGCTGCACCTCGCAAAATCACATTCTTTAGCCTCTCGCCTCTGCTCTACTGGTAGCAGGCCCTATGCGTGAGGTACAGTACATGTACGCGTCGGTCGTTGCAGTATGTAGTCAAGTGCATCATTCCACTCTACTTCGGCCACCACGTTGTCCATACTTAGGGGATGTGAAATCCTCCATTCGTGGTTTAATAAAGTAAGCTACAATAGTGCATAAAAAGCCGCCCCAGCGCAGCGGGCATATCAATAGAACTTGCATAAAAGGCCGCCCCAGCGCGCAGCGGGCATATCAATAGCACTTAACAGTAGTCATAGAACTGTCTCAGCTTCGCATCGCTGTCGTTCATCTCCGGTAATACAAATGCATTGACCCCACAAGCATACTGTAGCAGGCAACCAGCTCATATTTGATGTCAAACATACCGGCACTCTTGGCCACAATTTGAAATAAAAAAGCCCGTCCAACTGCCCAACTACAAGTTTTGCAATTACGGAAACGTTCGTTGAAGTGATATGAAGAATGACCCCTACCCTCTTTTCTGCTATTTCGCATCCAACTTACTTGAGGGTAGAATCTTGCTCGCACAAAACAGGAGAACGACACATTAAAACACACTACTCTAGTCGCTATCATCAACAGCCACCATGCTACGCCCCTACACGACGCCTTACGAGAGACCACAGACAAGAACAAATCTCCCACTCTCGCTCGATATGACCTCAACAATCGGCAGCTCGCGCAGGAGCAGTCCCATCCGAATGCTGGTGGTGTTTTGTGTCGCGATCCTTGTGAGCTCAGACCTTGTGTTCATTCCCATTGGGAAGTTTCTCAAGCACAGTCGCAACCTGTGCGCGTACTTCCTTGGCGACCTCAACGCAGATTCTTTCTGGCAGGATGCCTTCCCAGCTATTGCAACTTACCTTCCTACAGACGTCACCGCTCTCCCACCAGGTGATGTCGGCTTTGTCGTCACGTTAACAACATGCCCTGAAGACTCTGCTAGTCACTCTGGATTCGTGACACACGAGGATCCTGGCCATAGTCTCTACGACGCTGCTGCTGTGCTTAAGTATTCCATTGAGAAAAACCTCAATATCACTGGAAAGTACACGCCAACCATGCACGCTATCGTTCACCCCGACGCTATAGTCTGCACTACGCCAAACGGAGAGCTTTACGATAGGTAGGTGACTTGTGTGAATATGCCGTTTCCTCTTCCGCCCTTCTTACATGTGTTGTCTCGCTAGGGTGAGAGTGCTTGAGAGTTTGGGGTATCTGGTCAAAATCAAGGGATCCCCCATCGTGGACGACCAGGGCGAATTAATAACCATGGACGCCATTGTCGCGGCCAATGTTGACAACGATGCGGGTAGCAGAGACTTAATCGCGCTTTACGCAACCGCAATTGAAGACCAAGACGCTGTTGGTACGTTTGTCCTTGATAACATTTGTTACTTTTTTGTTCCTTCCCTTGTACTGACTCCAGGATTCTACTGATTGGATCACAGTGCTGACCGACTTCGGCAACACCTTGGGCGATGAACCACTGGATGCAGCTCTTGATAGCTTCGTCAACAACGCGGACACCGATGTGGCCTTCGCTACCACACCACCGCCGCAGGATCCCGTCGTGCTCACTGTGGCACCATCATTGACGCCAGTTACCGCCGCGCCGGTTGAGCCCACTCCAGCTCCCGTCACCCCCGCTCCTACTACTCCCTTCCCTACTACTTCTCCATCGGTATCCCAATTCCCCACCGAGCAGCCACCGCCAACTGATGCGCCTACAGTAGGTCCCCCTACCGATGTACCAGTATCAGAGCTCACACAATTAGATGGATCATCTACGCAAACTGATCTGACCACCGGCGCTGCCCAAGTCGATCCCAATACCATTGTCATCATGAAACCTGACCCTGATTTAACTCAGAAAATTACCGACGTGTACACCAATACCACCTTCGACCCGGACACCGGGTGGAACAGTTCCGGTACTGGGGTCTACAAAGGAGCGCTCGGTACGGCAGGTATCTTGACGTACTACTATACAAAGATTGAGCCTGGTAAGGCACAAGTATTGGACAAATGCAAATATGGCAGCAAAGACCCATCCTGTCCGACCACAGGTGTCTCCGTGGCCAATCTAGACAAGTGTGGAGCTCCCTGGACTTGCGTAAGTTTGTCTTCATCATTATTTGTACTGTGCCTATTGGAGTCGTCCGCTCACGATAGATGCTGCCATTAGCCTGATTTATCGGGCCTGTCGGCAGCTGAACAGGAACAATGTCGAACTTTTTCAAAGTTCTGGTATGAAGCTAGAATGGGCTTCGAAGAAGAATGCTTCTACTACGCTCCGGATTCGAGCCACAATGGCACATTCAACTCAGACTACGCCAAGGGATTATGCGAGGAGCAAGGAAAGGCTGGATACGAACGTTTGATGAAAGATGCAACGTGCAACAAGAACAAAAAAGAAAACTCAAACACAGGGTCTCTAGATTACTGGTACGGCCGATCCGAGGGATTCCTTAAGTACGACCAGAACGAGAAGAAACAACAAACGCAAAAAGTGAAGGTGAAGTGCGGAAAAACGACGGCAAAGAAGAAGGCTTGCATCGAGGCCAAAATTGAAGTGCCCGATCTTAAGTATAACGTCGCCCTTGTGCTCGACACCTCACAAAGCACCTTCCTGAACTTCCAGGGAGGTCAAAAGACCCCAGACCACAACAACGACGGTACCATGGACACCATTCTAGACACCGAGATTGCTGGTGCGTTAGGGCTACTGGAATCCATGTGCGAGAAAGGAGAATTGGGTAACAACGAGGTGGTGATTGGTTTAATTTCATTCAACGTAAGTTTGCCGCGACCTATTGTGTGAGCGCCATTGCTGGGTTGGCCCCACATGACAGTCCGTCTCACTGACCCTTGTTTTTAAATTTTTTAGACCGTCGCAACGTATCACGGCATGTACTCGCCTTGTGACACCAACAACCCCTCAAACGTCAATCCGACACTGCGGGCTGATCTTACATCTCTACAATGTGGTGGCGACTCCCACTACAGCGACGCCCTCTTCAAGACTATTGAATTCTTCCAAGAAGCTCCTATGGCCAGACTTAACACAATGTTCTTCATGTCAGACGGGAAACCAACTGTACCGGGAAAGACGGAGGCCCAACAAACCAACAGCAACTATGAGAATTCTGCACCGGTCTCAGACTACGCCGCGGAACTTGCAGTGTTGGACAATTTCGAAGTCCATCGTGTGTGTGTTGGTCCTGGAACGACAAGTGATGTCCGCAATGGGATGGATCTGGACATCATCGACAACACGGATTCAGGGCCCAGTGAGCGTGGCATTATACATGTGTTGATCTCCAACCCTGTTGTAGGAAAGATTACAAACTTTGAGGTTATCGTCAATGAGAAACAAAAACCTGATTTCTCAGCGGCGAATCTAGTGGAAGGGCCAACTGGATACACGATGACCGAAATGGAGGTGGATGGGTTGGATCCATATTACGGGGCGGTGAACAAAATTGAATTGGTGGTGACATTAGATTCCGATGGTGACCCGCTTACAACTGATGACCAACAGATTTTGAGAAGCGAAGTGTTCGTTCCGGGGGCTTTGCAATAAGGCACATTCATAACGACTGACTAGGAGTCTCTTAAGAATCAATACCTATATCTTTGTCACATTTTGCGCACATGCCGACTTTGCATACTCCGTGGAGGAGACTATCCAGGCAGGCTGTTTATCGTTGACTGAGTTGAAGTCACGCACGCTGTCTCAGGGATACAACACACGTTCGCAGTGAAATTAGTTTGCTTGGTAAGGATCGAGGTGAGAGACACAAAGCTGAGAAGAGTCGTGTCAAGCAACTGGTAGACATGAACTAAGTAGATAACGACAGCATTGCTGTAACGCCCATCTCTCCATGGTGCACAAGAAGCCCGGCCACCACTTTTGCACTCGCCCTCATCCACAAACATGAAGTCAGTGTCATGATACAATCTTCTTGAGAACGAGGCGCGCTTGATCTGCAGAATTGCCTTCGTCAACACAAACGTCTCGTCCACAGTAGAGCGGCGGGATAACCTCATCCCCTTTCTGTTCTCCACACGCTCGAACCGTTTGACGACAAGAGCCACAAATGAGTACCAAAACACGACATTTGCAACACCGCGCTTCGCTGTGGTCACGTGGTGCGTTGCCATTGTCATAATCATCATGGGTTCTGTCGCAGAGCAGGCAGGTTCCCACAACTGTGCGACCCACCATGGGGTCAGTCCGTCGTGGATCAAATACAAAATTTTTGCCTCGAAACAAGCACTCGTCTCCAGCTGACGCTTCAGTCGAAGAGCCGAATTGTTCCAGATACCGTTGAATGCCTCCATCCAGTTGAAAGATCTGATTCGGAGCAGGCTTGTCGTCGCCCCATTCAAGAGCTTGCAACAAGACGGACGCACGCTCACATCGGACACCACCAGTGCAGTACATATAGATGTTCTTGCCTGCGAGCTCCTTTTGGGAATGTTGCAACACTTGCGGCAAGGACGAGTACTTGCGTGTATTGGTCAACAAAGTGCCCGCGTTGGGTGCTTGGAAATAACCCACACGAGATTCATAGACATTGCGAGCATCGACTAGAATAGCGTTTGGATCGCTTGTCAGGCGTTCATTCCATTCTTGTGGCGTCAAGTGAGGTGAGGGTTGTAGTTGCGCGAGTCTACGGTCTAACGGAGACATTGGAAGCCCCGACTGGGCGGATGATTCTGCAAGTTGCTGCTCTTTCAGGTGCTTTTCGTGTTTTTGGCGATTCCTTCGCCTTCGACGGTAATAATTACGATCTGTCTCCTTGACAATCATATTACCTCTCTTCATCTCTTGAGCTGTCGGTTCATAGAGGCTCACAACCTCTCGTGTGGCCTTGACTGAGATGGTTTCGAAAAGTTGCGATTGGACCGAAAGGTCCGTTCGCAGCAGGCAGTACTTGACATCCATTGGTGTCGTCATTGATAGGTTCGCTTCTATCCGTCGTTGATACTGCCGCAAGTCGGAATGACAGCCGCTCAAGACGCCGTTGAGCCCTTCGGGGCTGACTCGTATTCTGCCTTTGAGTTTCAACTCATCACAGACGTCTTTCTGCAAATCCACATGCTGTTCCACTCCTTCAACCTCCACATAGCAGTAGTAGAGCGCTATTCGGTAGTCGTCGTGGACACGATGATCGTTGCACCCGTCGCCGTCGGAGGAACTGCCGCTCGTCATTTCCATGGTTGAGGTTGGTTTCTGAAATCGCTGTATACCGTACCGTACCATTGATAGCTAACGTCCGTTAACGTTCCTTTTTACCGAAAAATTGCGTCCACAATTTCGTCCTTTGATGCAGACGACGTAGAGTAAACCATTATTCTTACAGTATTGACATGACATGGCATGACATTGTGGGATACTATTAACGTTCCGCTTCCCTGCATGTTCTACGCATCGGATGTCTCATCGAAAGTCAAAGGTTCCACGGAGTGGGAGAGTCAGTCGAGTCCGTGGCTAGGTGGGACGACTTGACGACTTCCTCAGAATCAGGAAGAGGTGATGGATTTCCAGCTGCGGACACCTAGCAGGTGTGTGCGACAAGAAGCATATGTTACTGCATGCACCTTCGAGGTTTTGTCGAGTTTGGGAAGTGAGCAAAGTTGATTTTTGAGTCAGATGCAGGCCATATCATATCGATTCCTGACATCCTCGTTACTAGAAGCACTACTGAGACTGAGGCTCGGGTGCATACTTTCAGGCAGTTGCCCCCCGGGCCACCTTCTGGACAAAGGGCTGCCAGGAAGCGAAAAAGCAAAGCAAATTGGCTTCGACAAACTATCTTCTTCCTTTTGAGACGAAGCCAGCTTGGAAGTTTGAATTCCTTCATTGTATCCTCCATCCAGGTCATGTCGGATGCTCACGGGTTTGAGTGCTGGCGCATGTTGCCGCACGATCAAGGTTACAAAACTTGATTCTGCAACAGAAGGGTATTTCAGATACTGCCATCGGCTGATGGAACAGCTAGTTATCGGTATCACGAACAGGGAGGAGATCAAAAGACAGATGCCGGATCCATTCTGCAATCGCGCTCGTATGCAATCCCGGTGTGAGGAGAGCAGAGTATTCTAGACCAGTCTGATCAGCTTTCAGATACTAAATCTTCTTGGTTTGATTCCGCTACGTTGTACTCTTGACCTGCTAGTGGATCTCTCAGGCTTGCCTTCTTCACTAGTGGATCTCTCACTGCACTCACGCTGCCTTCTTCAGAATACTTCAAATTCAAAACTTGGATCTTCGAGAGACGAAATCCAACCGAAGCCATTGTTTCACACAACGTTGGGAAGGTGGACTCGTTAACAATCCATTCTGCAAGATCCCGCTCTTGTCCGGCATCGCAGTCCTGCGCATCGTGCAGTAGAGCTGGCTCGATAATAGAAAGGGGTGTTGGGTGCAAAGACATTTCTCTACGTGATAGCTGAGGCAAGCGTTACTTGAACATGGCGAAACTCAGCAGCCTTGACGGTCAAGCTTACACTCCAAAGGCGAGTCTTCTTGAGGGATAGCACCTTGAATACGGGAACTTTTCGAACTTCTCCCGGGGTCAAGTTGTAGTTACGAGGGCTTCCAATGAGATTTTGGAATGGCGTCCGCCACGCGAGCTCGTGTACTGTCTCTCCAGGGGGGATGGGAAGTGGGCAGTTGGGCCATAAACCACCTGAAAGTTAGACCATTCCACCTTTTTGGATACGGCACGAGCTTACTCTTTCTGTGAAAACACAATGATACACTCCTTGTCAGAGAGAAGCGCCGTACCTTCCTTGACCTGAATCTTGCTGTGCACCACAGGGTTCAGGTACATTTCAACAGGACCATTGATGTGCTCCACACTTCCATCGTAGTGCTCCACCACAAGATATCGATTCGCTCCAGCCTTCCAGTGACACAAATATTGAATGGTAGACCACCACAGCCTAACGCGTTGAGGACCAATGATTTGCGTGGCCGCACCACGCTTGTTCCAGACAACTACAGCTTCTCCATCCTTGATAGTGCGCCAGAATTTGTCAGGAAGGCGCATTGTAATGTGAGGTGCCGTCGTCTCCAGGTGGCCTAGAGGGCTACCAACCTACTATCTATCTTGTCATCTAGATTCAGAAGCCCTATATCTGCAGCATAATAATTCACGACGCTTATGCTTAGGGCAACAAGCATTCTATCATTACGAGTATGTGTAAGGTTGGGCATTGCGTCAAGACCGTGATCTGACTTCTAGTCAGTGTTGTGAAAGCCGCGTCTTGGCGCGATATCTAGTCGTTCACTATGGATGCCTTGAAGTACGTGAACGATATGCTTAGCTTGCTGTATGCTATTCTATTTGTGAATCCAATCCACCTTGACCTGCTTTCGGCCTGTGAGATACTTTTCAATCGACATGGCGGCAATGCAGCCGTCTGCTGCTGCCACCACCACCTGCTTGTATGCAGTGTTGCGAATATCACCAATTGCAAAGACTCCTTGGACGGATGTTTCCATGTTTTCGTCCACAATCACACCACCAGCATCGTCGAGGTCAACTTTGGATTGACAAAAGTCGGTAATGGGTTTGGAGCCACCTCCAGCTCCGTAAATAAAGGCTCCTTCAACGGGGATAATTTCTGGTTCCTCGTCTCCACCAAGCTTTTTGACCTCGACACCAGTCACTCCCGATGCATCACCCTCGACACTCAACAATTTCGTTCTAGCCCAATGTTTGACGTTTTTGCTGGCCAGTAATTCTCCCAAGATGTCCTCGTCAATGAGCTTGTTACATTCAAGCTTTGAGTCGCTTTGCTTTTCTAGACAAGACGCAATGTTGATGGAGGTTATCCAGTGGACCGTAGAGGCGAACTTCGTCAAAAACAAGGCTTCTTCCATGGCTTCGTTCGTTGCACCAAAGACCGCAACTTCCGAGTCTCTGTAGAAAGCACCGTCACAGGTAGCACAATAACTCACCCCTTGACCCAAATACTCCTTCTCACCTTTCAGAGGTGGTGCCGACCGTCCCATGGCACCAGTCGCCAACACCAAGGAACGGGCTTTGACCATCAAATCGGGAGTGTACACCACGTTGCTGTAGACATTGTCCTCGGTTGATTTCTCTACATCAATCATGAATACCTGTGCGCGCTCATAGCGAGTTCCGTATTCAACAGCCTGTTTCCTCATTTGTTCCAACAACTCAGACCCAGCCATGCTGCGGTCGACACCGGGATAGTTGGCAATGTGAGACGTGATAGCCAAGGCTCCGACAGAGGGGTTCTTATCTACAATCACAGTCTTTAGATCCGCTCGCGACGTGTAGAGAGCACACGTACACCCAGCTGGTCCACCCCCAATGATGGCTACATCGCATTCAATCTCTTCCATCCTTAGGAGCGTCGATTGGGTGCGGGGGTGCTGCTGGGTCAGGCCTCCATTTCTCAGGGATTGGTGGGGCGAAGTGAAGGACGAACCAGTTCTAATCAACACAGCCCATATCGGTATAGCGACCACCAGGACAGAGGATAGGTTATTGATATGCATCTTGATTGATCTTGAGAGATGGATTTGTGAGGAGCACAGTATACGTTTAGTGGACAAGTGGGTCAAAGAAGTGATGGGTCTTTTCTTCGTTGACGTGGTTGGATCCGACTGACGCTGTGAAAGTTGATGGCTTTTGACACCAAAGATATTGCGTTTGGCGGGGGGTGGGTTTTGAGCACGTGTTCTTTGAAGTATAACGGCTCTATAGTAAATACATACTAGGAATGCTGACGTATTTTCTGTTCGATAACGGCTGGAAGTACTCACTTTTTAAAGGTACACGTAATCGAGCAAGCCGGCTACCTGAGCCTCTTGTGACCTCGCCAAGCAACACATTGTATTCGCAATTGAGGGCGCCCCGGGCGATGTGGTATTCACATAACAATGCGTCTGGCTTAGCTGTTTTTCAGGTACAATAAAGTAGATCCAAAGGACCTGTCTGCTGAGTTCATCTGCTTGTTGGGCACCCTCAGCAGCTGGGTCGGCACCATTGACAAGAAGAACAAGCAGATCATTTACTTCTTGTCATCTTGCAAGAATTTAATTTGGACACACAAGTCCTACCCTTTCGTTGCAACAATGTAGATGCTCTTGCGATCCGCGTTCCAGTTTCCTTTTTGAGAGTTGTCAGAATCCTTATCATGATGCTGCGTCTTCTTGGTATTCTCCAAACCTGTATCGTGCAGTTTCACTGTATACTCCTCCTCCATCGTGTCTGCCAGCACTTGGCAGTATTGTGCAAATGGTTGCTGAGATGAAGGAATCGATGCCACACTCCAGCACCGGACAGGCGGCTCCAAGGCACTGCTTGTTGCCATCTTGATCTCCTTTGCGGGACAATCCGCTTTGAAGTGACCCACTTCACCACAAGTCCAGCATGGAATCTTCAGTGTTGCTTCTTTTAGGCGAGCCTTGCATTCTTCATCAGGTAGCCCTTCTAGACTGGGACATTCACGAACACGATGGCCAACCGTGCCACAAATGTAGCACTTTCCACGACGATCGCGACCCTGAGCACGATCGCGTTGAGCAACGGACCTTTGACGGGCCACACGGTTTGCTGGTGTTTCATATTGATATATCGGAATGGTTCGCTTCGAGTCGTCAATGTAGCGGCTTGTCACCACCCGAGGAAGGCAGCAGGGAGCAAGCAGAAAGTATGGGCATGAGGTACCACCTAGACCTTGGGCGAGACCAATGGCAGTAGGGCTAAGATTTTTGCACAGGTGAATCCCTACAAGCGCCAATGGTTGCGGCAACTGTAGTAATCGATCGAGAAGAGGATCATAATCGTGAAGGTTGACACCCTTCCATAGCTCCATATGGGGTCGACATTCTTGTTCTGCAGTAGCGTTTGCGGCATCAATGTGGTGCCAATCAATCTTAGTGGCCTTATCCAGAAGGACAATACGCCCAATACCTAGATCTTTCCAATATGTTCCCACCATGTACGACAGTAGCATCGAATAGAAACCCTTGCCGCAACACAAGTCAACAACTGTTATACTGTCGCCTGGTTGCTTCCGTCTACGTTGCAACCACTCGTGCAAGTGATGCAGGGCCACAATCGATTCCTCCGCTTCATGCTGTAGACTTGGCTTGTTCAAGACAGACTGCCATGCTCCTTGGCCAGCCCACTTGTGTCCCCAAGTTCGGAGGATCTTGACGACTTGCAGCGTCGTGGAGCGATATTGTGCTTTGGTGGTAGCAGATGAAATCCCATCTTGTTCTAAACGATCTGCAGCTCTCCAGATGCGCCAATATGCGAACGGTTGGCTGATTGGTGCGTCTTCCTTATCCACCAGAGCACTCATGATGGGGGTCGTGTCAATGCGGAGACAGCAATCAAGACCACCATGAGCAGCATGCGTCGGTCCCACTTATTGGCTGACAAGACACTCGTGCTCGCTTTCGGTGGCGGCATTCTCTGAAACTAGTGCTACTGTATTACTGATTCCTACAAATACTGGTACGAAGAGTCCGCGGGACTGACTCGCAAAATAAATTGGAATTGGTGGTCTGAGAAAGTGTTCCAACTGTCACGGCATTGGAGGGACAGACGGGAAAAGATATGATTTTGTGAATTCCAACCCGCTGATTCAGGTTCAACTTATCATTATTTATTTATCATAACTTG
Source organism: Herpochondria borealis (assembly GCA_032274145.1). Taxonomy (NCBI): domain Eukaryota; phylum Rhodophyta; class Florideophyceae; order Ceramiales; family Ceramiaceae; genus Herpochondria; species Herpochondria borealis. The sequence goes on along the minus strand of JAVCKV010182738.1, from coordinate 35,412 downwards.
CAACAGAGTGAAGGTATCTTCTCGACGAAAGTTCAAAACGTTGTGAAGTTGCGTCAGTCATGGCTGTACATTCGTCGCATACTGACTTCCGCCTTCGCGTTGGATGTCTGGCGAACGGATCTGCTCTGGCGAAGGCGAAAAAACGACCAATCCATCAAAGAAAAATTGAGACGAGAAAGTATCCCTTTGTTCACAACTTGCTCTTCCAAACATCACAAGGTCAGCAACAGTCCCCACCCACAGCGGTCACCCTCCACACCCTCCACACACACTACACTCACAGTCACACGAACACATCATGGTGAAGTCTGTCGTTTTCATCCTCTTGCTCCTTGCCCCCACATATTTTGCTTTCTTGACCCCCGCCCCACAACGGCTTCCCACAAGTTCCAAGCACTTTCAACGTGGAGGTGTCAGCAAACTTCATCAAAGCTTCAAACCCTATTACGCAGAGAATCAAACTCAGACCTTCGACGACCAGTTCGTGGTAGATTCCTTTAATCTCTTCCAGTCGTCATCAGATGGGGAACCAGGGGACATTGCTCTTTTCGATACTGAGAATCCTACTATCGAAGTGGTGAACGAAGAAGAAGATGACAAGATGATGGGGATCTGGGCTGCCCGTGGTCTCCTTCTGATTGTGGCTGTTCTATGGGGCACCAACTTTGCTTCGGTCAAGTATTTGGAAACTCTGTGTTTCCATCCCCCTTGCAACCATCCTCCCAGCGAAGCTGCTCTGGCCCGATTTGGTGTTGCAGCTCTCGTATCCGTCCCTCTGCTCATTGGTCAAAAGAAGGAAATCATTCTTGCTGGACTCGAATGTGGCTTGTGGATTACACTGGGATACATTTCACAAGCCATGGCACTGCAGTCGATTCCATCCGGCAAGTGCGCCTTCATTTGTTCTCTCACAGTTGTTGTGGTGCCCCTCCTATCTTCGTTATTTGGAAAGCCAATCAAGACTTCTCATATAATCAGCGCCGTTGTGGCGCTCACAGGAGTGGGAGTGTTGGAAGGTTTGATTGATGTCTCGTCTCTCGTCCCACCGGCCTTGGCCGAAACGGAGACTATTGTCCAGACGACAAGTGATATGGCGTCGGCAGCCGCGTCGTCGTCCATGACGGAAGCTTCGGGTGCTATTGGGGCATTGGCAAATTCGATTGGTGTTGGCAAGGGAGATTTGCTGGCCCTTGGCCAGCCGCTTGGCTTTGGACTGAGTTTCATGCGCATTGAACACTACGTTGAAAAGTTTGAGGACGAAGAAAATCGCGTTTTGACCATTGCAGCAGCTGAGTGCGTCGCCGTCGGATTGTGTTCTCTTTTGTGGGTTCTATATGACTTTCATGGACACATTCCAAACTTTGAGTACATGGTAAGTTTTGTTGTGTGTGCAACCGTGGCCTGTGAACATCAAAACGCGTTGGCTCACTGTTTCCTACTTTGATGTTGTTTCGTTAGCTGGAGTGGCATCGTATGGTTGCCATTGCATGGACTGGTATTATGACTACCGTCGTAGCCATCTACTTTGAAGGCTTTGCACTACAGGTTGCATCTGCTACTGATGCGGCCCTCACATTTGCTAGTGAACCGGTATGGGCTTCCTTCTTTGGTGCCTGGCTTTTGCATGAAAAGTTGGGCCCAACATCATACGTCGGCGGTGGTATCATTCTGCTTGCGTGCCTTCTAGGAGCTGTGGCAGATATGCCTGAATTTGCAGCAAAAGAAGAAGCTTGACAAGATTTACCTCGACGATCATCACTCTTCATCACATCATGTACATGTATTTATCCTGCACACTCGCATCCTATGTCCCACCCGCACTTGCTACTTCTAGATTCCTGTGGCAGAGTGAACAAAGCTACCTGGGGCATAATACAAATACCTAAACTATGAGCAACAGACTCTTTTGAAATTGCCAAATTACTTCTGGTAGCTAGACCTTCCAGCACATCGTGTGGGTAGGTGCAGAACTCCGCGATCTTTGCAAATGCAAAATATCTTTTCATTTGAAGTTCCAAGTTCCACTTACGTACATCCCACGTAAAACCAATACTTCGACAGAAAATGCATCGTTCGTCGCCCCACGGTCCACACAAGGAAATTTTGAACTGCGCGCTCCAATAAGGTCTCTCACTTTTTGTCACTGCTTTGAGAATTCGCCATGTTGGCTACTGTTTCACGACGCCGAGTTCTATCTAGAGCTACTCTTCGTTTCCTTCGGGCCAAGAGTAGTTCTGTGGACCCAAAGACGGAGGGTCCCATTGGCGACGACGGCCGCCATGAGCTCTGGAGGGAGGGGATTTATGATCATGACAATGAACCCAAGTGAGTTATGACGTCACGTCGTAGAAAGATACCAGGATCGTGTGTAGAATTTGGGTCTTCTCTGCGTCACACGTCAAGTTCGGAGATCATACCTAGGTATGGTCGACCATGTTGATGTCGGAATTTGATGGAGAAAGCTTCGACTAGTTCATCTGAGACAACAAGACGAATGGAGCTGCGAAAGCGGCAGACTCTGGAGACACTGGAGTTGCCGTAGCAGGTGCAGTTTCGTCCAAGTCGCTTGTCGTCTGTGTCACTAATCCGATGTTCTTTCAAATTTCTGCAGGGTCAAGAGACGAGATGGTTCGTATGAAACTATTGAGAAGCTTCGTGGTTTCGTAAACTACGAACGTAACCCAGAGCCATACCGTGATCCTATGGAACGTGTCATGGACTGGGGCGAGCTTAATCCTCCTGAGGGCCACGAGAAGGAGCACACGGCTGTGGAGCGAAAGGTCCAAGCTGCTCGTTGCATGGATTGCGGTACCCCGTTCTGTCAAACACACTCTGGCTGTCCGGTCAATAACCTTATTCCTGAATGGAACAACCTAGTTTACAACAATCAGTGGGATGAAGCGATTTCTCGTTTGCACAAGACCAACAACTTCCCAGAGTTCACTGGCCGTGTCTGTCCAGCCCCTTGTGAAGGTTCGTGTGTGGCTGGTCTTGTGGATAGTCCCGTGACCATCAAGAATATTGAGTACGCTATTGTGGATCGCGCATGGAAAGACGGTTTGATCACTCCTCGTATCCCAAAGGAACGCTCTGGTATGACCGTTGCTGTTGTAGGATCCGGTCCTGCTGGTTTGGCGGCTGCTGATGAACTGAACCAGATGGGGCACAAGGTCACTGTCTACGAGCGTGCTGATCGTGTCGGAGGTCTGCTGATGTATGGTATTCCCAACATGAAGCTTGAAAAGGAAACTGTTGATCGTCGTGTGAATCTCCTTCGTCAAGAAGGAATTGAGTTCATCACGAATGCTGATATTGGAGAGAATGTTGATGTAAACGAGCTCCGGGCCAACTACGATGCCCTTACTCTCTGCCTCGGTGCTACCAAGCCGCGTGACCTTCCTGTACCAGGACGCGAACTTAATGGAGTCCACTTTGCCATGGTAAGAATACATCCCGTTCTCAAACAGTTGCAAAACAAATATCGTCTCACAGCATAATAACTCTACAGGAATTCCTGACAAAGAACCAGAAACGCCTGTTAATGACAAAGGAAGGAACTTTGGAGTCAGCATGGGAGAAGGAGAACTGGATCACTGCTGCCGGAAAGGACGTGATTGTCATTGGTGGTGGAGATACTGGTACTGATTGCATCGGTACTTCGATGCGTCATCGATGCAAGTCTGTGACAAATTTTGAGCTCATGCCGCAGCCTCCGGCCGAGCGCGCTCCCGACAATCCATGGCCTCAATGGCCACGTGTGTTTGGCGTCGACTACGGGCATGCGGAGGTTACTGCTGTCTTTGGAAAGGACCCTCGTGTGTACTCTGTCATGACAAAGGAGTTTATCGGTGACGAGAACGGAACTCTCAAGGCTCTTGTGACACAAGACGTTGAGATTACTGACAAGGGTCCCAAGGCGATCGAGGGATCTGAAAAGGAATGGCCTGCTGATTTGGTTGTCTTGTCAATGGGATTCGTCGCGCCTGAGGAATACATTATCAAGGAACTGGATTTGGATGTCGACCAACGCAACAACATTCACGCGGTCTATGGTGACTACCGTACGTCGGTGGAGGGTATTTTTGCCGGTGGTGATTGCCGACGTGGACAAAGTTTGGTCGTTTGGGCCATTCACGAAGGACGAGGTGTGGCGGAAGCCACCAACAAGTATCTGCAGCAAAAGCAGGCAAGTGAGACAGAGGTCTCATCAAAGCAAGTCGGCGCATTTGCTAACTTGAGCAGTTTGTCGCCAAATTTGTAAGCAAGGCAAGGAGCACCATTGTAAAATAATTCAAATACGATAATTGGATAAATTGTCATGTCAAGGAAGTTTGTGTTATAGTAACAGAATTCACACAGAGAGTTGGTTCTAGATTACAGGAAGCCGCTCAGGACTTATAGTCGACTCTGAATTACTAGATGCGGCCCTGTTATTGATTGTGCATTCTCTCGCTCATTCATCCATGCCACAATCTTGTCTCGCGTGAGTCCACCCGTCATGACTTCCATAATGGCTTCCTGATGTCCCGTCTTGGCCAAGTAAATCTCCTCCACATTCGCCAGCCCACACGCTTTGAGCCGCCGGGCACACTCCGAGGTCGAGGTAAAGGGTACCGTCGTGTCTTCCATACCATGCAAGACCACCATGTGACGAGCCATGTAGCGGGATACATCGTTTTCGTTCTGCAAGATCAACAACAAGTCTTGCAACTGATAAGCCGGTGTGTGTGCTCGAAATGCGGGAACCGTGTAGCCATTGGCAGCCTTCATGGGGGATAGTTCTTCAACACCGCGAGCTGCTTCATAATCATAATGATGATGAATATCGTAACAACCCGAGATTCCAACAAATGAATGATAGGGAGACGATGCAGCATCGCTACTGGTGTCGAGCTTTTTCTTGGCTTGCTGTATCATATGCACCAATGCAATATGTGCACCAGACGAATGTCCCATGAGTGTCATCTCTGTCGTCTTATGATACATTGTTTGCAACTTTACCAAGGCTCGATCCAAATCTTGCACCTGACCAGCCACATTCGCGTCGGGATAGGTGCGATATCCGACTATTGCCACATGTTTGCCCTGTTGCAAGAAGGGATGCGCCACCAACCGATACATCCACGGCATTCCAGATCCCCAGGCACCACCATGAACAAAGACAATGAGTTCCTGAGGGTTGGTGGAAGAAGTATCATCAACGTCGTCGTCATTATCGTTCGATGGTTCAAAGATATCAATAAATTGCATCTTGTGACTTCCATAGGCGACTCGATTCATGGTGCGCCACGTGAGACTCACAAATCGGAGGGCTGTGCGGGGAGAGGCGACTGCCAAGGCGGGTATCCCCACTGTTACTCCCGTATCGCAAATGGTGCGAAACCAACCAGCATCTCGCAAGTGATTAAAGGTGTCCAGCGAAATCCAGTTATTCAGCCGTCTCGTGGCGGCATCGCGATCGACTGTGTGTTCTAAATGAGGATGCGTCGTTGTTGTTGTCGTCTTGTGACGACTTCGATTCTTGTGAGAATCGTGCAAACGATGCCAGAGCCAAGTATGCTTGTCTGCTTTGATTCGTCGTTGTTGCGTGAGATGAAGGTAGTGAGCTTTGCGTGGATCTTGACCTATAAGGAGGGCTCGATGCGCCGAGTCTTGGGGAGGCGCTCTCGGCGGTGACAAGGACAAGGCATAGGCCAAGGGCGTCAACAAGTCTTCTGGTCTTTCATTGTCGCTAGTCATGGATGCAGAAGGGAAGGGAGTCGACTAACTTGTGCACCACTTTTGTTGTGAAAGGCGCGTTGAGATGGTTGATGTCCATGGTTTCGGTCACGTGTAGTCTGTGTTGTTGTGTTTTCTGTGAAATCCTGTTTGGAGGGTGGGTTGGGTGACGTTGACGAAGTCGAAGTAGTCAAAGCACGAACAGTTCTTCTTTTTGCGAGGACAAGTACGAAGTTGAACGTGGTTGATCGCTTATTGTTGGTTTGATCCCTTCGCAATCCAGTGCCTTGACCCCGTGCTCGGGTCTTAATTGCCGACAATGGCAGCAGCAACCACAACGACAGGTACACCAGATGAGGAACCAGCGCCGCGGAGACTGAGCAACCCCAAAGCAGCACCCTTGAAGAACCAAATATCGCGCAGACTGAGCAACCGCAAAGAACCCCGAAAGAACCAAAAGAACCAAATAATAGTTGTTTCGGACAAGACTTCGTTTGTATGTGGCCTCATGGCAGGCGTCATGCAAGCCGGTATCTTCAATCCAGTCGATCGCGCACTCTATCTATCCGTGCGCAACAGAGTTCCCTTTCTCACATCGGCCAATTTTGCCAATCCCTACTTGGGCTTTGCTCAATCCGTCGGAGGCCGCGCTCTATCCGGGGGACTCTATTACCCTCTCGAAGATTTCTACATGAATTTAATACCTCCCGACGCGGGTCCCTGGGCCAACATGTTGGCGGGCACAGGAGCCGGCATGACGAATGCGTTGCTCTTGAATCCAATCACAACTGTCAAATACAAAACATGGAGTCGCAGTACCATGATTCGAACCAGCATGTACAAGGAAGCCCGAAACATGTATCGCAAGGGTGGTATACGGCCCTTTACCAATGGACTCCGACCTACACTGTGTCGTGACGTTGTCTTTGGAGGATGTTACACGTACCTGCGACTGGAACTGCAATATTATGGACGACTGACTCCTGAATATCAGTTTATGGGCAACATGTTGGCGGCTGCCTTGGCGACGGTCCTCAGTGGTCCCTTTAACTTGGCACGCAATGTGCAGTACGCGACGAAATCCAAACACTTGGCGCCGTCGATACGACATGTCTTGTATACACTCGTGGAAGAAGTCAAGAATCAACCCACGTCGTATCGAAAGTGGGTGCACGTACAGAATCGACTGCGGATTGGATGGGGAACCGTGCGAGTAGCAATCGGTATGGCCTTTGGACAATGGGTCTACGAAGAGCTCATGTGGCTCATGGCGGTGCGAGAAGAAACGCCGAGCGGTAAAGTTGTGAAAATGGTGGAGAAACCCGTTGTCAAGCATCCTACACGACGACCGTCGCTTGTGCAGTACCGACAAACCAAGCAGCTTGCGAAACTTCGGGAAGCGTTGGAAGAAGAGGGTCGAAAGAAGTGAATTTCAGTTGTCTCGCTGTTGCAAATAATGTTCCTTTAGTGCTACTACTATTGCTACCGCAGCTACAACCTGTCTACTCGAGCGTATAACAACGCTGAATACAAGATCGTGTAGTAGGCTTGCGTGACAGAGAGACTCAGGTGCAAAGTCCCCGACTCGACTGCTAGAGAAAGCTACAGGCGCAAATGCTGTCTGTCCGCTACAGCAACACTTTTTCGTAGGAAACGAAGGATAAATAAATAATACAGACTAGATGTTTATACGAGCAACACCGCATTGACACAACCATCAAGTTCTGGATGATTCGTCACCTGTGCCATCTTACCCCACGCAACCTTTCCAGATGTCGTCACTAGACCAAGATCACTCACATTGACTTCAATAATGGTACCCTTGGTCATGACACCCAAGTTGGTGTACAGAGTGGAGGATGGGTTCTTCTTGACTCCCAAAATATCCAATTGAAACGACGTTTTGAGTTCAGGATGCGTCACATTCGCCTTTTTCATTCGCAGTCCGGTTGGACGAATGAATCGTTCGTATTTCGGGTTGTTACGCGTAAAGGAATCACCGACAAAGGTACACTTGGTCACGACACGTTTCCACGCCTTGTTCTTCTTGCTACCGGTGCGCATCACCCGAAACATTTCATCGTCCGCTACAGGCTTGACCTTGGGAATGGGAACTTCCCACTTTCCAGCCTTTTCTTTACGCTTTTGTTTCACTGTATTCGACAAGACCTTGGCACGAGAGACTCCCTCACGATCGAGCAAATAGGCAGGAACAGCACCTTCCGCAACAGCTTCATCGTTGGCGTGTTTGTTGGATCGCTGATTGTGTTGGGCAATGGTCTTGCGCATGGTGGCCTTTTCCTTGAATCGACGTTCATTGTAGAGCTTGGCGCGGATACCATGCACCTTTTGGGCAAACTGCGATCGCTTGTGCACGAATCGAGCTTCCTTTTTGCGTTCCCGTTCTTCGGCATCAAATCGACGACCATGCAACTTGCGATGGCGTTCCATATGTTCATGTTGAGGCATGATGAATTAATGTTCTTGTTGTGTGTAATAGAAGTGAACGACGAGGCGAGTGACTCAAACAAAGTCTTTGTTTGTAGATTGAGGAAGGATGGCAACAGCTGAGATGAGGGAGATAGGGAGACGTTCTCGCAAGAAAGCTAATATCCGGGTTCGCACAGAATTTTCGTTGGTTGTGAACGACCGCGAAACGGCTCAAGCACAGACATCAGGTCTCTACTGCACTACTGTGAACGCGGCTACTGGCTACAACTGCGAATGCCAACACGAAATGATGGTCACACATCCATTGATCATGTCGTCGTCGAACAACGTGCTTGACAACCTCTTCTCTCCAGCAAATGGTGGCGGCTCCAAGAAAGAGAAGAAGAAGCGAAAGAAGAAGCGGAAGAGAAACTCTGAGGGTTCTTCGGAGACTGCAAGTTTGTCTTCAGCCAAGAAGCAGAGCTTGTCCTCTCCAGCAGAGGAGAAGTCGCCCCGGAAGCCAGAGGAGAACGGAACCATTCCTCCTGCGAAGAAACTTAGTTTGTCTCCAGATGAGAAAAAGTCAAATAAGAAACGACGCAAATCCCGAGAGGAGTCCAATAATCCAAAAGCCATGAAGAAGAAGGAGCTCGCATCGATGCGGAAGAACCCTCCAGCGAAGAACCCGCCTCCATCAGAGAATCACAAAATCAGCCCTCCGGCGAAGAAACCGAGCGTGTCTCCGGAGAAGAAACACTCAAGCAAGAAACACAAATCGCGAGAAGATCCCCTGGCCGTGAAAAAGAAGCCGCCTCCAGAGAAGAGCGAGAGCATTCTAGCTCCGGCGAAGAAACCGAGCCTGTCTCCAGAGAAGAAACCAAATGCAAGCAAGAAACACAAAGCTCGAGCAGATGAATCAAATCCTCATGACATGAAGAAGGAGCTTGCTCCGATTCGAAAGAATCTGCCCGTCTACAAACACAAATCCGAACTCATCAAGCTCGTGACAGACCATGAAGCTCTGTTGGTCGTTGCCGAGACTGGCTCTGGAAAATCCACTCAGATACCCGCGTACCTGCACGAGTCTGGTTTGCTGAAACGCAATGCAAGGTTTGGAACGACGATTGCCGTGACGCAACCCCGACGAGTCGCCGCCATGACGGTGGCGAAACGTGTGGCACAAGAAGTAGGATGTCGACCTGGGGCAACAGTAGGACATCGAGTACGTTTTGATGACTTGACGCATCCACAGGTGACGCGGATAATCTACCAAACAGACGGAATGCTACTGCGAGAAGCTACAACAGATCCACTCTTGTCGAAATATGGTGTAGTGATACTGGATGAAGCACATGAACGGAGTTTGCAAACAGATGTTCTGTTTGGTGTTGTAAAACGCGCCATGGATGCACGACGACCTGACGTATTAATGTCCATAAAGAGGAAGGATGATGACGACGAATCCTCGCGCGATGCCGTGATGCAACGGCGCATGCGACAACGGGCTCAAAAGCTCAAAATTCCTCCTTTGCGAGTGGTGGTCATGTCTGCCACGTTGGAGATGGAAACCTTTCAATCCTTCTTTCCCAAAGCCAGCAAGATTCAAATACCAGGACGACAATTTCCAGTCCAAATCTTGTATACAAAGGACCCGCAAGATGATTACATGGATTCAGCCTTGTTGACAGCACTGCAGATACACAACGAGACTGAGGATGGTGATATTCTGATATTCCTTCCTGGCCAAGAAGAGATTGAAGATTTGGCGACACTGTTGCGTCAACACATTCAGAAGGGAGATGCTTCCATGGAATCCAACGGGAAGGATTTGGTGCAAGCCATTCAGGGCATTGGGACCAACTTGCAGTCCGACTCCTCCTCGATGGTACGGGATGTCTTGGTCTGTGTCTTGTACGCTGCGTTGCCTCCTGCAGCCCAAATGTTAGCCTTTCAACCGAAACCGCAGGGGTGTCGCCGGAAAATCATTCTCTCCACCAATATTGCCGAAACTTCCGTGACATTGAATGGAATTCGCTACGTTGTGGATTGTGGCAAACATAAGACTCGTGAATTCAGCAGTGCAACGGGCATGGAGAGTCTGACGGTAAACAACATTAGCAAGGCACAAGCGGCCCAACGAAGTGGTCGTGCAGGTCGTGTCGAAGCGGGGTTGTGTTTTCGGCTCTATACAGAAGATGCGTTCAATACGTTGGAAGAGAATATCGTTCCAGAGATTCTTCGTGTCAACTTGGCGCAAGTTGTTCTGCAGCTCAAAGGTATGGGTGTCCATGACCCGAGAAACTTTGACTTTTTGACGCCACCGTCGTCCGAGAGTATCGAAAAGGCTTTTGAATTGTTGCAGGCACTCGAAGCAGTCGATGCTGACTTGAAGCTGACAGAGTATGGAAAGAAGCTCGCCAAGCTGCCACTGGATCCAAGTTTTGGTCACTTGTTGTTACAATCCTCCAAGTACGGCTGCACATCCGACATGCTGACGGCTGTCTCCATGATGAGCGCAGAAAACGTTTTCTATCGTCAAAACGAAAACAGTGGCAAGGCAGCTGCGGCACATCGTCGGTTTGCAAGTTATGAAGGCGATATTCCTACCTTGTTGAATGTATACCAAGCGTGGCGCAAGGAGGCAGTGTACAGCAATGGAAAGAAGAGCAAGAAACAGGATGGCAAGCTTGCGCACGGCGATTGGTGCACGCGCAACTTTATCAGTGGAAGGGCTCTGACCCGGGCGCACGATGTTCGGAATCAACTCAAGGACATTTGTTCTCGCAGTACGGAGCGGAACGGTCTTGGTATGGATATGGACCAATCTTCTGGGGCGGAACGAGAGGCATTCTTCAAAGCAGTGTGCGCAGGACTGTTTCTACAAGTGGCGACTCGCATCCAATCGACTGTCGAGGTGAAAGGACGAGGCAACTCGGGAGCCATCAAATCATCACGAGGGCGATACAAGACAAAGATTGGTGGACGAGAGGTGTCTATTCATCCCACATCCACAATGTTTGGTCGGAATCCGGCTCCGAAAAGTGTGGTCTACACAGAGCTGTTGACGACCAAGAAAACGTACATTCGGGGAGTCACCCAAGTGCGAGAAGAATGGTTACCAGAGGTGGCGCCACAATACTTTAAATCTTCTCGGAAGTAGTTAAATCTTCTTGGAAGTAGTTCACCTTCTGATACTGTAGTATTGCATACAACTACGTGTAGTAAACTGCTCTATAATTTTGATCGACGTTCATCGCACTCTCACAGAGCCTCAATCTTGGCTTCAAACTCTGACATGGACACTGATGCATCATTCTCCTCATCATACTCTGCCCAGTCACCGTCGCTCAAATCAACGTCCTCGTCAAACTTGACTCCGCCTTCACTTTCTACTACAAACTCATCTCCGAGACAATGAAAGGCATACGGCTCCATCCCGCGGCATTCAAAGGCCAGGACTGGTACAAAGTTTCCACTGTGTTCAGATGTATATGACGCATACGAAAATTCGTCCTTGAACTTCTTCTTTTTGAAAGCCGACTTGGTGGCTGCTTCGTCCAAGACAATGAGAGTTGATCGTTTCTTGGCTCCCTCCCATTTCAAGGCAAAGTGACAGTCGGGTTCCCTTGAGTTGGACTCTTCTTGGTCGATGGTTTCAGTCACGTGGAAGGAAACTTTCTCTCGCACTTCGTAGTCTGACAGAGGATTTCGGACCGACACACAGATGTTGCCATCTCGACGAAGAGTAGCAGAACTGATGGATGGTAATGAGTGACAAAGGCTTTGATTTCTACAGGTCTCGCGTTCATTTCTTCGCACTCACCTCACCCCCTCGAGGTCGCTCTTGATGTAGAGAAGGAAGAGCACCATTATGCTTGTCTCGAACTTCTCTCCAGGGCTCGCTGTGTTATCCTGGTGTTATCGTTGAACAATCAACTCTTTTCGTCACCCACTTTGAGTTCCCTCCGAGAGCCGACATTTTGATGTGGCAGTGACATACGACAGTGGTGTTGCCCGTCAGTGTCTCTACTGTACTGTACTTGTATCACTCGTGGTCGCATTGACATTTTTTTTGGAGAAGGGAAAACGACAAGTCAACAGCTAGCTGCAACCGTCCCTCTCTCAGCTCTTCGACAACGAACAATCACCTATTACATTTCATGATGCAATCGTTGTGTGGCTGTGGTGCTTCTAATGGTGCTGAACAACAGTCAAGTCGTTGCAACCATCACTCAAAACCATGGAAGGTTCCTTGGATTTTGACGTTTTTGGCCATCTACATCTTTTGTCTGCCCTGGATGTACATGGCGATTATTCAGAGGTACTGGATCGATCGTGATTGGGACTCTAGACTGGTGAACTTGGGGACAACGTTAGGTCGAAGAATCTTTATGCTGGGTCACATGACAATGGGCGGTCTGACGCTCCTTCTTGGGCCCACTCAGTTTTTACCGTTGATTCGGCGTAAAGCGCCCCAATTCCATCGCTTCTGCGGTCGCGCCTATGTGATTATGGCCATTGGCTCGTCTATTTTCGGTCTCGTCTTTATCGTTCTCAAACGAGGAGTTCTCGTGGGTGGCATCAATATGACCTTGGCGTTTGCAGCTGCTGGTGCATGTTTTGGATACTGTGCCTACAAGGTGTATCAAACAGCACGTCGAGGGCTGTTTGCGACTCATCGGGATTGGACGATTCGCAGTTACAGTCAATGTTTGGCACCTATGTTGTATCGATACTGGTATGCTTTCTTGGTGCTCATGGGGTGGTACGACTTTGAATATGGCACCTGCAATGCCGATACAGGCATTTGCGACGAGTATCTGCGGACGTTTGATATGATTCATTGCTGGACGTATTGGTTGTTCCCGCTGGCTATTGCAGAGCTCACCATCCGAGCGCTGCCGCCACATAAACTGGAGCAGCAAGATGAGGTTGTCAATAACAAGGAAGAAGACGAGGAGACTCCCTATCATGCTACATTTGTGGAGGACAATCATGTTCACTACTCCGCCAGTACACAAATCCAAACGGACGACAGCGCCAAGGAGCATCCTGTTCCCTCATTTGGGGCCTTCAATGTATTGGGCGTTCTGATTTCGATCATGACAGTATCTGTTTCAACAGCCATATATGCACAGTCTTTGACTTGAGTTGCACCACTCATCAAGACTGGTCAGGAGTGAATCAATCCTCAGCTCGAGAGAACTTGGTTGGACGTAGTGTGCACGTCTACTTCCTTCGTTATCAAATAGAATGAGGTGACGCGCGTGGTCGAGAACATGCTTCACATTAGTCAACTTTGGGAGCAGAAGATTTCTTCTGTGAAATTGCTACGCCAATCCATTGAAGGACTTGAAATTTTCCGCCAAATCGATGTTCAAGCGTAAGAGCTCAAGTACGACGTGACTAATAAATGTTGGTGCTCTTCTGATGTCATTCCTGTGCGGTTGAGGAACTTGATGAGGCGACAATGAGTGAGAGAATGACTTGCCCAGCTGCCGTCACCCGACGGACCCAGTAAGACTTTCGAGTACGATGTGTACTATCTGTTACGTAGTGAGGACGAGAAGGTTCCAACGCTGGTCCAAGCTCTTGGGTTTTGGGTACTCCATCGCGCACGATCGACCACAATGTGGATCATACTACCATCTCTACTACACGTAGAGGGCTCTGCAGCATGGTCTGGCCACGAACGGCTTGGTTTGCTTTGTCATCTTTCTTCTATCACAACCAGCAACATTATGCTGAGTAATCTACCATGTCTTGTCTAGACATCTCTGCGCAACTGTATTCGATCCAGGTGTATTTCGGGATCCCCCCAAACGCCAATCCAAACCCGATTGTGAGAGGCACAGCATATGGTTAGGTAACAGATGACAACGGACAGCCTATTCCTGGCGTCCCGGTGAAGCTCTCTGAGCCTGACGGCAATGTAGTGAGGACGACAACTACAAATGACGATGGCAAGTATGTTTTCGAAGATTTGGAGCCTGGGGACTATCAAATTGTGGAGACGAACCTGCCAGAATACCCAGGCGATGTCAGCGATTACGATTACCATGGCATGTCTAATACTATGCTACTAATGAGGAGATTTTTTGCAAGGATGGGACACCATCGATGAATAGCGTAGTAAGAACATATCTATGTCTTAGTACGGACTCACTTATAGCGTTATATGTTTATGCAGCAACTTTGGCACAGGGATTTACCAAGGGATGCAATGGGAAAGCCTGTGAAAGTCAAAGAATTCACTTACATATGCTATAGGGATTTACTAATAACGTGCAATGGGGTATGTCTAATGAAATACTCGCGAATACCGTCCCGCCCAACCAGAATGTTTCAGGAGCAGGAGGAACCAACTAAACCCAATATTCCAATGCATCTGTCGGTGGATCCAAGACCAACGTCGAAACGTCGAGACCAGGAGTTATGAAGCCATGGCCATGTTCAGGCTGCTCTCGCCGCCCGCCGCAACCTTTCGATTGCGAAAATCCCTTCGTGTTGCCGTATCCTCACAAAATGGCTAAATAGATCAACTGACTATATATACCGTAAGGCTATCGTATCCACCACCCATGACTGCAATCGGAAACAATGCCGCCTTGACTTTTTTCCCAGATCCACTCTGGCAGAAAAGGTTTACCATCATCCAAACAATATTCGAGGTCGACGGCCACAACCAAGCCGCGAAGCATCACGAAATTCCTAGGATGCACGTCCGAATGTCGCACACCAGCTTGATAAAGCAACATCACACAATCCCTGGCTTGGGAGAACATCAACGGTGTCCATCTGCTAACGTACGGGAGCTTGTCTCCTAACTCGACACCTAGCGCTTTCATTCCGAGCTCGTTAGCAGCAACGAACAACAGTTTTGGAACAGCCACACCCCAAAGACCAGCGGCACCGGCGATTTGATAAGCCGCGACCTCACTTTCGAACGCCTTACTATCTTCGTGACTCTTTTCGGTGTTCAGGACCTTGACCGCTACTTCAGAACCATTCCATGGTATCACAACAACCCGACCATCGCGCTCTCTTCCTAGCGTGCTTGCCAGCACTTTCAATGGGGAATTCAACAGTTTTTCCAGATCTTGCCAAGGCAGGGTCTTCAGCTCGAAAGATTTAGCGGAACCTGAGGCAGTCTTCCGATTACTTCCGCTGCCTGAACGCAAACTCGAAGGAGAGCTCATATTTTTCGGTGCTCCAGGTGTGGGAACGTAGATCTGTGGTAACCCAGCGCACAACCTGGACTGGAGGGCATCTTGCACCCTTACGGCGAGCGCAAAAAATCGATCCAAATCCTCTTGGATCTTTTTGGATTCGACCAAAAAACCAGCGAGCCTTCGCAAGAAACCAGGCGAATGAAGCATGAATGCAGATGAAATATAGATGCCAGCGGGTGTTTCTTGCATGAGCGTGAAGATGCTTCCATCACGTAGGGCTTTCCCCGTCGGAGAGGGGAACTGTGGCGTGTTATCGTCATTCCTTGGCGGCAGTGGCTGGGTTACGTTGTCGTGATTACGTTTCTCGCCGACTTGGGAAGCAGCAGCAGCAGCAGGGGGAACAACCAGAATAAAAAATACTCTTCCCGCTGTAATGATAATTCCATGGGCAACAGGGGCTGCTTTCATGTAGCCTAGGGTCTGCGCAACCACAAGGGCGGCCTGGAAATTGGCACTGTCGACAGCGTCTCTGATTCCCAAATTAAAGGACATGCGGCCCGCGACGGCTTTATTTTTAATCTCATCCTGGAATTTTTCTCCATATTTCGCTTCTGTTTTTTCTTCTACGATCATTGTGGTTAAGTGGACATCGTCAATTGAACATGCCACAACATCCGCGCTTCCTTTCTTGTGACCGTGATGACACGCCAGGCTGAACTGGACACGATGCTGGCGAAGTACCTGTGAGAGGGGCATGTAAACTTTGGTGTAGAGGTCCTGGCGATCATCTTCTTCGCTATGAACAGTGTTTCTGTAATCGATAGGGCCCACCAGATTGGGGATGTCTGTGTCGCTTCCTCGATACGTCGCATATCGTTGATCAAAATGAGACGTGGGATATTCCTTCAACATGTCAGGGTCAAACGGAACCGAACCCGCTTTCTCTGTATCATATTGGTTGTTTCCTTGCTTGACAATCGGAGGAAGCAGCTGAAGCAGTAAGATTTGCTCTTCGGTGGTCGCCATCGCCATTGCCCTTGGGTTGGTGGAAGTTTTCAACAGGCCGGGTTTTCGGACGTACCAGCGTTACACAGTCAGTCTCACACCAAATTGAAAATGTCGTGACGATCCCAGTAACTCCCAATACTCGTCCGCCCTGCGTCTGCCGCCGTCTTATTTCGCTCGATACTCCAATCAATGACATCTCCGTCCACCTCCTGGTTTACGAGCGGCTACGAGAAGGACCTGACCGTTCTTTACGATTCTCCAGACTGGGCAGAACGAACCATGCTCACACTTCAAGGCAACCTAGCAGTGTCTGAGTAGCTGGAAACACTAAAGGCCATGGAAACCGAAGCAGAATTGGCCGGTACTACCTTTGTCCTGTGGGGCGCGTTGATTGTGAGGTGGCGCCCGGGTGGCCAAGCCTTACATCCAGAAACCCTCTGGTTATGGAGCCGTTCATCTGTTTGCAGACGTCACTGGATCAGGACGCGAGTAGCGCCAGAGAGACTTTGTGCGGAACTAGGATGAGCTGGTTTTCGATAACGACGACAAGAAAGTCTTGGAGGAGATTGTACGGAACACCCAAGCGAGCATGCAACGCAACAACGACGTGCTTGGTTCGCGCCAACGAAACCCTTGGTGGGTTGGTCCCGCTGTGTCTACGCTGGCGGTCGCTGCTGGAGTCGCCATTAGTGTGGCAGTCTATCAACGATAGCGATCGTAACTACACGGGTGGAGTCGCCTGGAGAGTAAAGAACAACTTCTTGATCTGTATCTGTTAGATCAGCTCTCGCATTTGGATATATCGTGTGCATCTTGGTAGCTACAGATCGTCGTCGTTGGCAACGTCGTCTGGTTCGTCTCCGTCGCCGCTGAGCACCAAATTCATGATGGGTGGCGCATCGTCTGGATCTTTGTTGTTGCACATACCACCTATCGGACAGCCACCGTTGACGGCCCCCCCACTGTCGACGCTAAAGTCAGAGACCGTGCTGTGGCTGCTGCTGGCACCGCCTACAGCTTGTTTCGCCGTGTCGGGTTTCAGGTTCGCTTTCTTCTTGTTGTCTTCCTCTTTCACAGCATCAGGTGCTACTACTGCTAATGATGCGTCGACCTCGACCTTCGTTTCGCTCATGCTGTCTATCTG
This sequence comes from Herpochondria borealis, assembly GCA_032274145.1. NCBI lineage: Eukaryota > Rhodophyta > Florideophyceae > Ceramiales > Ceramiaceae > Herpochondria > Herpochondria borealis. The sequence goes on along the minus strand of JAVCKV010182738.1, from coordinate 17,940 downwards.
TTTCTTCTTGTTGCTGCGTTGAGAATTTCAGAAGCTGCTTTGTGACCCAGACTTTCAAACAGTAATGGCAATTGCAAGATGTAAGGTCATATTGATACAGTACAGTGTACAGCACCCGTCGTAATAGTGAGTACAGTAGGAACCATGCAAGACAGGGGTCTCTGCTCAGTTTGTCAAAATTAGAATGACATTATTGGCGGCATTCCAATAGACAAAAGTTACTTAGGGGAAACACATATATCACTTAGAGTAGCTTTTTCTTTGCTTAGAGAAACACGGCCAAGCACTATCCAAAAAGAATATGCCAGCAACTCCTCGGAGTATATGTAAAAGTATCTTCGATTTTCAACGTTTCCGTTGGCAACAATACATAGATTCTAAAAATCAATTTGGTGGGAACGCCTGGCGTTTGGCAAAAGACGCACGACCTCGCATATTGATGGGACAACTCCGAGGTCTTTTCCTAGTTTTTGCTTTTCGGTAGCTAACCTTATCGGCAACCGAGTGATCCGTAGTTTACTGCGGTTGCCGACCAGATTGACCCTCTCCAGTACTTTAGAAGTTGATGCTACTTTGTTGCATCGATAAGCCACGCGACTTCCAAAAAATACTAGACCTGTCGCCAAACCTGCGACAACGGAGACTATCGAACCTCTCTGTCCACCCGCAACAGATAACTCAGACATATTGTTATTAATCATTTTAGCATACCTGGACATCGTCTAAACTAGGTCACAATTCAACTCTTAGGGTGACCTCTCAAGTTCTTAACATTGATTCACGGCAAGTTTGCACAGCGGATTTACATCAAGTATCCAGCAATGGCGGCAGCCACAGCCGAGATATATACTCCGGTCCGGGTAGCACTGGATGGAGCAGCCGTAGGATCAGGTGCAGGAGCGTCGGTTGGAGCAGGGCCGGGGTCTGCGGTAGGATCGACTGCAGGAGCGTCGGTTGGAGCGGGCACCGCAGTGGCTGGAGCTGGGGTATCTGGAGCGTCGGTTCCTGGAGCGTCGGTTCCTGGAGCGTCAGTTCCTGGAGCGTCAGTTCCTGGTGCATCAGTTCCTGGTGCATCAGTTCCTGGTGCATCAGTTCCTGGTGCATCAGTTCCTGGTGCATCAGTTCCCGGGGCATCCGTTCCCGGAGCGTCAGTTCCCGGAGCATCAGTTCCTGGGGCGGCAGTGACTGGTGCTGGGGTATCTGGGGCGGCAGTTCCTGGAGCGTCGGTTTCTGGAGCATCAGTCCCTGGAGCATCGGTAACTTCGGGCTCTGGAGGATTGGTGGGACGAGGAACAGGGACAGGACCAGGGGGCACCGGTGCGTCGGTTCCTGGGGCAGGCGTGTCCTTGGGCGCATCCACGACGGGCGCTGCAGTCACTGGGGGTTCAGTGGCAAATGGTGGACTAGGTGCAATGGGGGCAACCGAAACAGGGGGACCAGCTGGCGCGACAGTTACGGGCGCACAGTCGCAAACGGTATTAATCAACCCTGGCAAGACAGGACAAGCGTCAAATGGAATAAATCCTTCCATGCCAACCTCTTGAAGGCGCAAGCAAGATATCGGAGGTTGGTCGGGAAAGGCGAAAATCTCTTCCAAGTTTGTTACCTCCATACCCGACCCACAAACATTGCAAACCTGGGCGGCCACGCTAGCCACCAAGGAAGACAAAACAACAGCTCGGAACATCATTTTCGTATCTGAACTCGTTTCTTGACTTTTCAAAAGAGTGATGCTTTCACGAGAAGTGGTCTGATCTCTGTTGCTGCTTGCAACCGTTTCTGTTCCGTTGTGTCTGTTTTGCAACTGCGTAGAAAGATCGGATCTTGTACAGTATTGGGCTTGTATCCACTGTGAATTGTTTTACGGAGCGCCAGTATGAAAAAAGCGTAGAGAGCCAGCCCTTCTACCTATTCATTTTATGCCAATGGATAGTTGGCCAAAACAAAAAGACTTACCCATAAATGTCAGCTAGCCAAAGGACTCCAGACTCTAATAGACTCGACATGCCGTTCCAATGAATAATCGACCCACCAACCACCACAGCAGCTAGCAAGCCGAGACAATTGCAACAATCATCACAAACAAGGCACTTTTTAATAATCTTATAAAATGTTGATACTGGTTCTTTTTTTCACATACTAAGCAAGATATCCAGCTGCAAAGACAGCCATGGCGGTCATACAAATACCGACACGGGTGGCACTGGATGGGGCAGCCGTAGGATCAGCTGCAGGAGGTGGGGTTGGAGCAGGGACGGGGGCTGCGGTAGGATCGGCTGCAGGAGCGTCGGTTGGAGCAGGCGCCATAGTGACCGGAGCTCCAGTCTCTGGAGCGTCGGTTCCTGGGGCATCGGTTCCTGGAGCGTCAGTTCCCGGAGCGTCAGTTCCTGGAGCGGTGGTGACTGGAGTTGGGGTGTCTGGGGCGTCAGTTTCTGGAGCGTCAGTTTCTGGAGCGTCAGTTTCTGGAGCGTCAGTTCCTGGAGCGTCAGTTCCTGGAGCGTCAGTTCCTGGAGCATCGGTACCTGGAGCGTCGGTACCTGGAGCGTCGGTACCTGGAGCATCGGTTCCTGGAGCATCGGTTCCTGGAGCATCGGTTCCTGGAGCATCGGTTCCTGGGGCATCGGTTCCTGGAGCATCGGTTTCTGGAGCGTCAGTACCTGGGGCGTCGGTAACTGGGGCAGCAGTGACTGGGGCAGCAGTGACTGGGGCAGCAGTGACTGGGGCGGCTGACACTGGGGCAGCTGACACTGGGGCAGCGGACACTGGAGCTCCTGTTACTTCATCAGGTGGTGGACCTCCTGCAGCAGGGGCACCAGTGACGGGTGGATCTGTTGGCGCGCCAATCTCCTTGCAACCACAAAGCGTAGCGATTAGTGGGGGAATAGCTGGACATAAGTCCATTGGGATGAGGCCCTGCCCACCAACCGTCTCTAAGATGCCGCAGGGTACGGGGGGTTGCCCAGGAAATTCGAAAATCACATCAGGGTTTGTGACCTCCTTACCCTCACCACAAACGACGCATTGTGAGTTTGCCGCTGAGACCAAAGAGGCCAATACAATAGCTCGGAACATCATCTTGTCTAAAAAGTCTTGCCTAAGTTGTGATTGTGATCCTTTGCTTGAGCGGGTAAAATGCCTCTCTTACTGGTATCCTGCCAATCTGGAAAGTCGCTTCCGTATCCAAGAATCTTTTGGACCCGGTTTACGTATTTCGTACGATCGTTCTTCGTACAGGTACGATTTACGCGTAGAAAATCTACGTGATGGTCATCCCGATCGGGACATCAGTCACAAGCATTTCTAGTACACAGTAATTGGTCCACGTTACGTATCAGTGGCTGGTACAAGTAGCAGGCAACTTTCATACAGTACCGGTACAGTATGTAAAATACGGAGCAATCGTACCAGTATTGCTCCTGCTCGAAAAGTCATTTTGAAGTCATTTTTTCTGTGTCGTCTGACTTTCAAATTGTCATTTTGACTTCTTGAAGCACACACCTTATTCACCATGGCGCTCTCCTTCGTGAAGAACCGGGGATATCGGCACCGACGACTTCATGCAAATGCCTCTGGGGAGACGCAGGGTCAACCCCGGTACCTTCTTCTGGTGACAATTCTCTTGGCTTTCCTTGGAGGATTTCTTCTGGGCAGACGAGAGTCAACGCCTACAACCATGTCGACCATGTTGGAACGCATTGCAGCGGTCATCGGCCGAGATCCTGAGTTGTCCGTGGATCAGTTACTTGGCGAACTTACAAAAACAAGGCTGCAGCTGGAAGACAGCTTTCGTGAGGAGTATGGTGACCTTTATGGAAGACTGTACGACCCGATTCAAATCAAGAATCATGTCTTTCTCGCATCGCCTGTGTCACGCGATCGACTCAAGCGGCGAATAATGACGAAGATTCTCGAGAAGCTAGTCGACCCTACAGCGGAGGTTAACTTTGTTTGGGCGACTGCAGGAGATTCCTCCGCAGCAGGACACGGCAACATGTTCAACCAGTCCTACACAGCAGTGTTGGAGCAGACAGTGAAGCCTGCCTTCAAGGCTCTCGGAATCAACTTTGTCGGAAGAAATTATGCCATGTCGTGGTACCAAAGTGCGCCAGAGCTAGCATTGTGTCTCGAAGCTGTATACGGGACAGATGTGGACGCTCTCAACTGGGACTTTAGCATGCAAGATGGTGATGCAGGGCACGCCTACAAGATAGAATTGTGGGCAGAGCGGGCCACGCAGCATCCAAACTTGCCCATACTCTTTTTCGTCGACAATCGAGCATCACCACGGATAGGTATGCTACAACAAAAACTGGAGTCCAATGGTGTGGGGTTCGTTTTCATGGATAAGATGGCAGTTGATGTGATGCGATCACGTGTTCCTCTTGGCGCTGAGCCACCAGCAACCAGAAATTGGGTTTGTCAAGATGGAGCTGTGGAAGGAAACTTACCATGTGACGATCCAATCCGATTCCATGTCTGTGACCAACGCGAAACCTCTCAGCAATGCCTTGCCAGCAAATACAAGACGGAACCTGGGTGTGACAACGGGCAAAAGTCGTTTCACCCAGGATGGAAGGAACACCAATTTAGGGGAATGCTCATGGGTCATTACTTCCTTGAGGTCTTGGAGGAAGCGTTGATGAATCTTGATGCGCTGAAACATCCAAATGGTCAAATATCTCCTGTTCGATCACAAATCATCTTGGATAGGTTGATGGGTACGCACCAGGCTGACATGCGAAATGCCACAAAGGCGCCTCTCCCTACTGTGTACCCCGGTGTGGACGAGGAACTGATGCGTCGCCTTACTCCCTCCACACTCTTTCGTGGAAACAGCGTCTGTCACACTGCAGTGCTTCCAGCACAAAGCCGTTACCTCGGTCACGCTACAGAATCGGAAAAGGTTGGATCATCAGGCGGCGGCTATGATACAGGCCAGAACAAGGTATTGTGCTTAGCCAAGAACAATGAGCTTCCGTTGGCCTATGAATCTTCTGATCGGCTTCGATGTGCGAGCTCAAAGATTGATCACAAGGATTTCTTCTACCTGCGAAACGCTGATGGTTGGCTGTTTGCAACTGTCCCAAACAACGCTGAACTCGAAGCCTATCGACGCCGCCCACTACAAGGTATTATCATGATATGCCTACAGGTATGTCCAATGGACAGATGTTCCGATGATTATGTTGGCTTTAGTGAAGTCAGTCGTCACCATGGTCAAGCTAAGATTGACATCAAGGTAGATGGCCTCAGCGTAAAGAATTTTCTGACCATCGACCACCGATGCCACGTATTGGAAGGTCCGCAGGGCATTCGATGGGGCTCTGGTAAAGCGGGTGATGGTCGCTACAAACTCTCCATGAGGTTACATACAAAATTGAAGGGACTCGAGTACTCTGTGAAGATGTCATCCATTGTTGTTCTTTAGAACGGCAACGGCTTGTCCCATGCCGTGCCTTGTTGCAATCTTGAACGACAGCATCAGCGTCGAAGCGACATGAGGCGGAAGGGGCATGATTTGACCGCGTTTCATATGTTCTCACCGCATGACGAAGTCATCTTGCACCTTCTGCGACCTCAGCTTGATCACGACGATCTTCGGAATTGGCAATCACCACTGGTGTGGGAGGCCCAAACTCACTGGGTACACTTTCTAAAACATGCGGATAAATCTATCTGTGGCATAAGAACTAGTACCAAAGTTTCTGTTTCCGCCAACTAAGTATGATTTAGCACCTGCAGTATTACATCTACTCTCTTAGTCTGTCGCTGGTAACTCATCCTCTTCACCTGGTGGCATCATGTCATCCACCTCACTTGGTTCCTTGCCCCACTTGTTCGAATATGTCTTTCTAATCAAGACTTCAGGAACTCCACTCGCATCTCGCACCACGAGTAGATCATCGTCCAGATAGGAAATGTACAAGTCGCGAGCATACTGCACCTGTGCTGGAAGATCCACGCCGCGTCCCAAAACAGAGGCGCTCTCGTATTTTTCGCTGAATCGCACTCCACTCTGTACGTCCAAACGTGCCTTGACCATGACATTCTCCTCTCTCATTCCAAAGAATTCAACATCAACCTTGGCTTCAATGCGAGGCTGATCTCGAGTAATCGTAATCTCCAAGTCGCCGACGTTGACCAAGTTGGATGGAAGTGTCTGGGCTAGACTCAGAGCAAAAACGCCAGGGGAGTAGCCGCCAGAGTATAGAAAAAGCGCGAATTGTCTATTGTGGAGTTGAGAAAGACGGAGTGAACAATTGTGTGAGTTGCAATCCTGCAATGATACTCCCAGAGTGGGACAATCGTCCATCGGGTCTACTCCAAGTCAAAATCAGGCGGAGTCTTGAACTGCGGTTCTCGTCCTCAATTCAACTCACCTAGTCGGAGACGGCAAGGCCCAATCAGATGCATATCCCGCCGCGTATTTCAATTCCCAGACCCCATTCAAAAGTGGTGACATGGTTGGGTTTTCCGTGGGATTCAAGGCTTCTAGCTTCAAGAGCGCCTCATTGATGGCAGATCGTGTCTCGCTCGAGAGCTGACCCGCGAGACCCGTGCTCAGTTGATCCAAAACATTGTTTACCAGGGCTTCTTCGTCAGTGGGGGTGTAGGGTTCGTTGTCTACAGTTAGAACGTCTGGATCATCGGACGATGTATCAGATGGCTCACTCATGGCGAGAGACGAGGTGAATCTTGCATTGCTTCGAAGAGGAGCCGCGACGAAACCGTTGGCAAGAGCAGCAAGAGCTGCGACAAGAATGATGCGCATGTTTTGGCAAAGTATCAGGCTATGTGTTACAGCTGTTCAAGAGCAGGCTTGTGACTGTTCCGCTTGTTTGTTGTGACTGTCGGTTGTTTGTGCTTTTTCGCCATTGTGATGCGACTGACCCAGAAAGAAGGAAGATCTGAGGTGGAAGCAGCTGGGGGGTTCGCAAGTGACATCACCAATTTGAACTACGTGTATTGCCTCATGTTTATGTACAGCACTGGCTACTACGAGCTACTGATACTCTACTTTTCTTCTCCCGATGCATTCCCCATTTCAAATTCGAATCGACGATGAACTCAACAATGCTGGCTCATCGTTTCCGTACTGTGAGCGGCCAATGTTTGCGCCGACGATGGGCATCTTCATGGAGTAGTGGTGGTGACGAACGTCCTTCTTGGTCAGAGGAATGGAAGTCACTTGGACTAGGTGCACAGCTCGTCGATGATGATACAACCATTACGAACCTATTTTTCTGCCAAATGGGCTTTGGTGTGGATCAGCACGGTGGCAACGATGCTACCAAGGCAGCCGTTCGCGCCGTGCGGAATGCGATTGAATTCAACTCGATCCCAGGTGTGATTGAGGCTATTCCAGGTGGTCGTCATGAAATGTTGATTCATGTCAAGTTGGGTGTTCCAGGGGAGGACAACACTACAATGCCACTGGATGCTCTCCAAGTGGTCAAGGTGTTTCCATATGGAAAGATCTTACCGCTTCAAGTCGTACTGGGTGGTCTCTCGTATCCAACAGGTCGCTTAGTACCCGAGCTGGGAGATGACAATGATTTGGCGGTTTGCGTTGCGGCTTGTGTTTCCATCGGCTACAACGATGGTACAGACGCAGATGGGCATCAAGTATATTCTACCAAGGACGGACTGTAGCAAATAGAAGAATTGTGTGTGTACGCAGGAAACGACTATAGTCTTGTTTATTGGTAGAGGATCCGACCAGTATATTCGAACCTCTAGCTAGTGCGTGAAGACATTTAAACATGGAGTCCTTAGATTTAAACATGGAGTCCTTAGAAAAGTGAAATATGCGGGTATTGAACACAGTGCATTCAGTATAAGGCAAAGGCACTCTGAAGAGTAGCTAAAAGGCACGCGAGACTATCTGAGATGGAAAGATTGACACAAGTACGATCGCAAAAAACCCAAAATAGTACTGAATTTTATTTTTGCATGTATGTTTCCGTACACTTGAACGGAGGTAGGGATTCGTGTTCTGGAGCCATGATCAACGCAAATCTTGCTGCATCTTTCACATTGATGCACTTAGCAACTCAGAATTGTTTCATCCTTCGCCGGAAGACGAGACAAACGCCGTTGTCGCCAAAGATGAGAATATGACTCTATCGCTGCAAGCTTGAACATGCGTGTCCGTGCGAAATCGCTTCTTTCCCAGGACGCAAACCACACGCAGGGCTCGATTTCTTCGTCAACTATCTTTGCTCGTTCCAGCTCTGACCTAACGCCTGTATCTGGCATTCGATCGACTTGCACTTCATAATTGGAATCCCTTCGCCGTTGCGGACTCACCTCCTGGTCACATCTTCGATCGCACATGAAACAGCAACGTCTCGTTTGCTCTACCGATTGGGTTCGACGTCCTTTCTAGCAGCAAACAAATTAAACTTGGAATCAACAGCAACGGGAGTTTCTGTTGCGAGAGCTTCGCTCATCGCGCCCGTCGCGGGAGCTTCACTCATTGAATCATCAGCAATTATAACTGGAGCTTCACTCGCCGGGGCATCCGTCACAGGGACCTCCGTCACTGGAGCCACTTCAACTATAAATGGAGCCATTTCAACGACAACTGGAGCTCCAGTCGCAGGGGCCTCAGTCACTGCCGCCACTTCCACTACAACTGGAGCTGCAGTAGCGGGAGCTCCAGTCACTGCTCCCACTTCAACTACAACTGGAGCTGAAGTAGCGGGAGCTTCGGTGACTTGAGCCACTTCAACTACAACTGGAGCTCCTGTAGCCGGAGCTTCAGTCGCTGGAGCTGAAGTAGCGGGAGCTTCAGTCATTTGAGCCACTTCAACTACAACTGGAGCTGCAGTAGCGGGAGCTTCAGTCACTGCACCCACTTCAACTGCAATTGGAGCTGAAGTAGCGGGAGCTTCAGTCACTGCCGCCACTTCGACTACAACTGGAGCTGCAGTAGCGGGAGCTACAGTCACTGCGCCCACTTCGACTACAACTGGAGCTGCAGTAGCGGGAGCTCCAGCCACTTCACCCACTTCAACTACAACTGGAGCTCCAGTGGCGGGAGCTTCTGTCACCACTGGAGCAATGGGCGTGACAGGAGCCCCCGTCGCTGGAGCAGCTGTACCGTCCGCTACTGGTGATGCTGTAACTGGAGCCTCCGTCACTGGCGGCAAAGATGTCTCGTCGCCAGTCGGATGGAGGGTTGATGAAGGCAACGAAGAAGGGACTGACGAAGGAGAGGCTGAAAGATCGACACCAGCTGTTGGTGAATCAGAAGGCATCGATGATGGCAGAGAACTGGCTGTGGGGAATACGGATGCTTCGAACGAGGGTGGTGGCGTATCATCCGCCCCCGTCGGACTAAGACCTGGTGGGGCTGTAATCACGAGGGGGTTCAGAGTGGAGTACGAGTACTCGTTCGAGAATAGATTGGAAAAAGCGCCTTGTCGAAAGTCTTGTCGATCGAGCTTTGCTTCAGTTGCAATCACGTCCTCATGGGCGAAAATATCTTCTGACCCCCCTCTGAGAACATTAGCAGAGGAGGAGCCCATACATAAGAGCGCAAGATTCAGAAGAAGATCTACTTTCATGATTGATTCAGTAACTCGAGGGTGTTCGGTTATCCATACTGTATATCGATGCACAGGCTTGATTTTCAAACATCAGAAAGAGAGCAGGCGAGATCTAAATCGTTCACACGATCTCACCAAACGTAAGGTGATACGTGTACTGTACGATCTCATCCTAGAAACCACGTGTGACAATAACGACAATTTTGTCATTATGATGTGTGATTGGGCCTTGTACCTGGTATTATTATTCGTTGTCACACAGTTCTAAACGGTAAAAGACGAGTAAGAAATCCTTTTGGGTTGGAACTCGTGAATGCTACACGGTTCGTAGTATGTTCTGCTTTTATCAATAGGAAAAGATTTATACTCACCCAGCGCTACTGCCAACTTACTGGGGAAGGTTGTTGTCTGTAGCTCTCTCTAGTAGACACTACATGCAGATTACTTCACCGCTGTCTCTCTAACAGCCCACCCTACACTCCCCGCTTTCCACTATGTACCCTCTGGAGTGCTCTCTAATACACATAATAGAGCATGACTATGTGGTCGGTGCAGTAGTGCATAGAGATAATGGAAAAAACGTTCCCTACTGTTGGAAAGGGGTAAGTTCAATCTCACAGCTCAAGTCACTTCATACTGGAGTACAATATAGAGTAACTATATATTTAGAAAACCGAAATCAGCAAAGAGTGAGCCTATTTAGAATATTTCGCTACCTAACCGTTCCTTTCTTGCTGTTTTAGGATCGCCGAGCGAGCCTGCCGGTTTGAAATTAGGTAACGGAGCTCCGTATACTTGGTCTGGCTGTACCTGCTAAGTTCTAATTGGTTTAGACATTGACGAAGCAGCAGCTAGTCGGGGCTAGGCTGCCGCTCTCGTCCAGAACATCGATGTCTTGTGAAGCTTCAGGTTCGAAGTTGGTGATGGGGAGGAGTGGATTGGAGAGGGGGCCGCCTGTCTCAACCGTGTGTTGCATGTTGTGACAGGCAAGCAGTCCTCTAGTTCCGAGGTTGGGCAAGCCGAATGTGATGGAATCATCCTTGGGTTGAGTGAAGATTAACTCGCTCTCATGCCTCTCGTTGAAATACTCGAGTGAGTTAGCTGAGTTGGAAGTGATCGTGGAGGTGGTGTAGAACTTGGATGGGTGACTCTTTTGTCTTGTGGGGACTCATCAGTACTGGTGTTGGTGTCACATTTTTAGGGTGGCTGGTCAAACCTATGGAATCGGGGTCTATGGCAGCAGGCAGACTTTGTTGCACTTGTTGATGGCCATCGTTGGGGTTAGGCGCGTAAGTTCGAGGATCACCATCCTTTCCTTGCAGCACAGCTTGCACACTCTCGTCCCGAAGGTTTTGACGGAAGAGAGTGGGTTGCTGGTCCAAATGCTTTTGCCCTTCACTCAGATGAATTTGTTCATCTAGGAATGAGAGCTGCAAAGTGAGCCGCAAACGAATCTGAATGTTTGTCGGAAACAGCTAGATTTTTCGTATCTTGGATGTGCTGTTACATCCTGGTTTTGACGTTTTGTTGGGTGCTCCCCCACACCCATTTTTCTTTTTGCACCATTATTTGTCCTGACCATTTTTCCTATTCTCTCCATCCCTTGACCATGGCACTTTCCCCCACTTTCCTGTATCTTCCTTGGCTCTCTTCTCTGCATCCAACATCCCTTTGCGCACCCCTCCCAATACTTGCTGCTGTCTCATTGCTACAACCCTCTATAAAAATCACCATTTGCCATACCTTCCCTGTTCATCTTTTTTCCTTATGCTTTATTTCACTATGTCAAACTACTGGTCTAGTACTGCAACAGAAAAATGTAATGGCAATGTCAACTGAAAATAATGGTAGCACCGTTTGCGTGTCAAATTATCTCCTGATACAATGACATTATGGATTAAGTCATTCTATGGGGGGCAACATCAACAAGATAGCAGTGGATGCAATTGGTGGTCAGCATCAACAACTTTGATGAGAGCACAAGTGTTGGTGCCCCAAGTCTCAGCCCAAAAATGGTCATTATCATCAGATTGAAACAATGCTGGTGATGAGATGCATGTACTGTACATTATGATGTGTTCTCACAATCCAACATTGCAAAGCACATTGAGTTGCTATATTGGAGCAAACATGACACACTGTGAATATTGGTGACAGCAACCCAAGATGCACCTGATCCATATCTGGTTTTGTTCTCATGCATCTGTCAAAATATGTTGGACAGTGTCCTTGTGGCAATACCAAGGCAAACACTGGCTATGATGAGTTCTCGGGGGATCAATAAAAGGACAATATGGTAGACACCATTTTGAGACGCTTTTGGGCAACAACTGTGGATGTGTGGTTGGAACCATGGTCTGTACTGCTTCCCAGTTGGCTTCTTTGTGTGTTCTTTCATTGGAGATGGATCATTGTAAACCTTTTGCTGATAGTCAAAGTACAATTTATGCACATCAGGTTGAAGCAATGATTCCAATGTGGGCACAGTCGTAATTGTCAAGTGAAACAGAGGAGGAGAAGCAAAATTGTTGGCTTCTTGACGCCAGTCATCTACTGTGATTGTTCATGGTGTTGTCCCATCAACTTAGACTGTGGCATGTTCACGATGAAAACCATGTATTCTGACCTGCTGCTCTTCTTTGTTGAGTGTACATATTATTTGTCCAATTTCTGAGTGGACCTTGATATCATGCAAGTATCCAAATGGCTACATTGGGTGACTCAAACAGTGTATCCACTACAATGACTGATTCTAATGGTATGTGCTGTGGATGTACCTCCTGAATTGTTCACCATCATTAAGAGGACCAACCCAAATTTTGACTAAGTCTCGCTGGAATCAATTGTCCATGCGCTACAGGTTTTTAGATTTGTCAATTGGCTTGCTAGTTTTAGACCCAGTCCAAATGAAGAGAATTTTGTACCCCCCCCCCCCATACACACAGAATCCTGAAAATGTTGGCTCTTAAATTCTGTTTGGGTGCATATTTACATCAAGATTCCATGTATAGTTGTGAATGCTAGTGAATTAGCTCAGAGCTAATTCACTCGCAAAAGGAACTTCACACACCCCCACCCACCCCTGTTCTACATGATAAGTCGTCAAAGAAACAACCCACAAAAGGATTGAAAGGAAACTGATAGATTCCGTCCTGATAATTTTTTCCATCTTCCTGCAATATTATTGAGGACTAAACTTCCCTTCCCTTCTAATCATTGAAACGCCTCTCCCCTTTGCATCTGTCCCTTTCAGTCAATAAAAAGAGCTTCAGACGTTTCTTAACCCAACACTGGGGATCAATAGGCCATCACATCAACAGACGAATGAGGGTGATGGGAACTTCAAAAAACATCATACCAAGCTTTCCCTAAGAATTTCATCAATAACTATTTCACAGATTCCAACGGCAGTGTTTTGGAAGAAGTTGTACAATTTAGCTTGTGAAAATTGACAATCTGCAAAGGAATCTAAAAATTGAGAGTGGGGTGGGTGCGAACTTTGGGGTAGGCACGCAAATTTGTTTGGACTGGGTCTTAGACTAAGAGCTCCTTTATGTTTTTAGTTTCCACACTGGTTTCCAGTCTTGCCTTGTTTCCCAGAGCAACATTTGCATAGCACAGATCAAGCCACTTGTCCAGCATTTGTCTGGGCAGCATACTATCAATCCTTCTTCCCTCTTTTGCCCTGGTCTTTCCAATGTCAAAAGCAGGTGCAAATGTTGCATCCCACCCTGAAATGTGCCAACACAAATCTTTGACAGTAGCATAAACAAAAGAACCTGCACCCTCAAAGTTTGGATCTGAAGAAGTATACGTTAGGATCTGGCTAGGAATCATAATGGACAAGTTGCCACAGTTTGGATCAAAATCAAAAGTGCAGGAACTGCCACAGGTGCTTGTCTATATGCCAGGAGTTGACACCATACCATCATTCGCATCAGGACTTTCCTGATCTGTACCTCTTGCGCATGATTTCAATGACCGTGAATTTGTTCAGGTATCCACCAGACTCCGTTTCACTAGTAGACGCACTGCGCATCACCACGACCGCAAACCACTAACCTTCGCTGAACATCGTGCGCGCTCTAGAGTTTCCCCATAGTCGTATCGAGGGAGGTTGTTGTCATCATTGTCTGATGAGGCATGTCACTTTTTCGGCGAAGGTGCCGGTACTGTGCAGAATCTTGAGCAAGGATAGAGTCGAGTCAGTCACAGCCTACTAGAAACTTCTAACACACGTCAGGTCCCTCTGACTAAATAGCTTGCTTGTGGGATCTGGCTAGCCCATTTTCAATTTCTCATTGGACAACACTGTCGCGTCGCAACAGAAAACCAGGAGCCTCTGCTGGGCCAGATCATCTATCATTCATGGGCTATTACGTGAGATGCCAGCAACTGCTATGCAGTCACAGTCGGCTCCAACCAGGCGGCGGCGGACAAGAGTGGTAGTCACGTACGAACTATACGAGTTCACACGTACGTAGACTCGTACGGGCGTTCCCTTATCGGTATTTTCAGGCGCGCCAAAACGCACCAACCCCACAATTCTTGATTCGCGACAAGATCGAAGCAACGATTGATTCATTCTCCGACCATGGTCTTTCCAAAGTTCCTTGTACTCTTTCCTTTCTTCTTCTCAGCCGGTGCAGATGCATTGTCAGCTATGGAGATGAAGGGGATGGCGACCCTTGACACTTCGCAGCCTCGTCCATTCGATGGTGGCAAGAACAACAACAATGACCATGATGCTTCCATCGTCGACAGATCCTTGTTCGAACTTCCTTCTCCCTTTGACTTCTACAACTCGCTGTGCCAGGATCAATGCGATGGTGACACTGAGTTGCTACCATTCCTCAACGCTTGTCCACAGTGCCCAGAACACTACGAGTCGGCGCATTGCAACAATTGTTGTCAAGATGGCGCCTCCTCCATGAAGATGCGCTGGCATGGATGCGCTGGTACCCTCAGCTTCGCTACCACCAACCAAGGTCATGAAGATTGTGGCCACTCCTCTGTAATCGAAGATTCGGTACGCTTTGTGGACTGTGGTTGCTACGATTCAATGTTGGAACCATCCAATTTTGATCCCTTCCACTGCGCCGCTCAAGACTCCATCACGATTCCTCCAGATGTGCATTCGTTTGACATCTGTATCGTGTCTATCCGCAATGCCACTGTCTTCGAGCAAATCATTGAAGCGATCGACTTCACCACGCCACTTCCAGCTGTCCTCGGGTTGATTCACACCATGGATCCAATCCATAATGGCAATGCGGGACTCGACTCGTTCACCACCTACTTCGACACAACCTGCAGCGTTGACGAGATCAACCCATTTTCGTCACCAATTTATCCTGGTTATGGCAAGTTTCCAAACACTTGTCAGGACTTGGGCTTCATCGATCTGGAGGAACCTGGAAAACCATTGCTTCCAGACGAAATCGACCATCTCGACGGGAGACCTCCTCTGACAAGCTTCTGGTACGAGTTCCTCGATGGTACAAGTGAGGCGTTCTGGCCCAGTGCTCAAGAGAGCGACTACTCCTTTGATCCATCCTTTGCAGTTTGCGCCTGTCGTCATTGCGACAGCAACAGCCCTTCTCCAAATGAGCAGGAGACAAGCGTTGAGCCTTTTCCAAGTCCATCTTCTCAGCCAATTGCAACAACGCCTGTGCCATCGCCAGGCTCGGAAAGCCCATCTGCGCATCAGGAAGCAACAGTTGAGCCTTCCTCCGCATCACCAGGGTCGCCAGCTCCAACAAACCAGCCAAGTGAATCTCCTGTCCAAGCAGAGATTTCCGCAACGCCAAGTCGCACTCCATCGTTTCTGGCTACTGGAGACCCTTCATTCGTTCCTTCAGCTGCACCAACAGGCCCGCGCAACCCTGGACCAGGCCAAGGTCCCACTGAAGCACCTTCTCGTTCGCCTGCTGCTTCTCCGTCGCTTTCTCCCGTCTTCTTGCCAACAGCGAACACGACTAGCTCCCCAACACCGTTGCCAACCCTGCCTCCACCGACTGCACCAGTGAGCCCAAGCAACCCAGGACCTAGTCAGGGTCCCGCAGAAGCACCACAGGAGACCTCCTCTTCTCCCTCCGAAGAACCGTCGCTGCCTCCTGTCGGTGGATTGACACCACTAATCCCAACTGGCTCTCCAACGTTCTTGCCAACTGGAGCACCCTCAATCCCTCCGTCAACTGCACCAACGGGTCCGCGCAACCCTGGACCTGGCCAAGTTCCCCCAGAAGAGCATTCTTGGTCGCCCTCCTCTTCTCCGACAGAAGAGCCTTCAGTTTCTCCTCTCGCTCGTTTGCCATCGATAACGCCGACTGGCTCTCCACCCTTGTTGCCGACAGGAACGCATTCGTTCGCTCCTTCCACAGGACCCTCTGGGCCTCGCAATCCTGGACCTGGCCAAGGTCCCACCGAGGCACCAACTCCAGCCGGCTCTCCTGCGACTGCTCCGATTCACTCACCGACGGGGCCACCATCCATCTTGGCGACGGTGTCACCTGCCTTGGTTCCGTCAATTGATCCAACGGAACCGACAGCGGGGCCAACTCGCCAGCTACCGACTTCTCCACCTGATGATCTTTCGGCTCCCCCTGTCGAGGTACCGCAGACAACGTTGCCTACCACCTTTCCATCCTCGAGTCGCACAGAAGCACCGTCCAAAGACAGTACTGACTTACAAGCACCAACCAGCTTTCCTTCGCTTTCCCCACCCGGAGGCTCTTTGGCGCCTACAGACAACCAGCAGTGGACAGCACCACCGAGTCACTCTCCGACAACTAATCCCACCGTCTGGCAAACAACATTAGTTCCAACCGAGGCCCCGCAGTCTCCGCCTGGAACAGATGCGCCCTCATTTGCCCCGTCGTCAGGAAGCGAAAGCACCTCACCGCCAACTTGTCTTGGAGCTCATACACCAGCCCCAGCCCAAGCCCAATCACAGCTACCTTCATTTTCACCTGGAAGCCGTCATCCTGGACCAGGAATACAAACAAGTCCTCCAACCACAGAGCCGACGGCTTTGCCAATCGAACTGCCGTCACAAGTCCCATCGCCGGCCCCGTGGCCCACAGAAACCTCGACGACTTCTCCAGCCACAGAGCCGACGGTTTCATCAATTGTATTGCCATCTCAGGTGCCTTCGCTGGTACTCTGGCCCACAGAAACTCCGACGGCGTCTCCTACCACAGAGCCGACGGGTTCGCCAGTCGTGCTGCCATCACAAGTGCCTTCACTGGCTCTTTGGCCTACAGAAACCCCAACAGTGAAACCAACCCAATTTCCCACAGGACTTCCATCTACTTTCCTGTCTACAAAACCGACAGTCGTTCACTCCTTAGCTCCTAGCTTTGGTCCTTCCCACTCTCCACCAACTATCATTCCCTCGCTTCCGCTATCATCAATTCCAAGCGTGTCTCTGTCTCCAACTGCCTCTCCGTCTTCTCAGTGTCCCACCCAATCGCTCAGCAATTGTAATGCCTTTTCCTCACAGAATTGTGTAGCCGTTGATGATTCTGTTGTTGGAGTAAGCGGTATCTGTCGTTTCGACGATGTCCCACAGGGACGGCGATCGCTGATTGAGGTGGCCAGGACGCTTCATCAGAAGAAGGATGCAACTTGGGCAGACCTTCAGGAAGAGTTTCCAAGCTTCACAGGCACCGAGATCCGAGATATGATTATGGCGGAGGTGGCCTACCACGAAGAACGTCTCGCTTTGTTCGCCCGAACCAGAAAGTAGGTGCTGGTGCTCGAATCTAACGTCAGGGAGTATGTTGGTGCGATCGTGAAGTCAAACCACCAATCGCCCTCCAGCATGCCACCCTAAAGTCAGCTCTGTTGAGTAATATAAGGATTTGTGATTGTCATTTGATTCGCCATTAGTTTGAGCAGCACAACGAATCAATAGAGAGCTGGTCAATGATTCTCAGAGGAGGTACATTTCTCCGCCACTAGGATATCGGAGTTCGACCGGAGCGGAAAATAGTGCCATGTAATAGCTGGACATTGGTCCTGATCAAGCATCACCTTAGATTCTGTCTTCTCGTATCAGTCTCAATATCATTGCCGACAGAAGGAAGTAGACTCCCGACATGGACAACACAACGCCGTACCCTTGAATGCTATATTCAACTTCTCCATCTGGTTGCAACATGGGACTACCAAAGGAGTAAAGCAGCGGACCCCCCACCAGTGGTCCGAGCGCTGAACCAACAAATCCAGCAACGCCCCATACACCAAGGAGCTGTGCATGACCGCTACTACCGTCCTGCTCGTTGCTGACAGGCGGAAGAGTATCCACCGCAAGACTCGTATCCATGGTGAGATACATGCCATTGGCTCCTCCAAGAATGCAACATACAATCGCCATATGATG
>JAVCKV010182627.1:0-17249 GCA_032274145.1 Herpochondria borealis | reverse complement strand
TGAAATATTGAATCGTACTACAGCCGTATCACATTGATCCGGACAATTGATATTACAAAGTTCATAGATAAATTCATCTGCTCCGAAATAATTGTTATCCGGTTGGTAATTGAAAGCACCATCCTCGATTCCACCTTCTAATGTACCATGCGCCGGAGCGGTCACTAGATTAATTTCCCAATCCAATATATTCTCCAAAACATCATTATCCAAGAAATTTTCATTGTACACTGTATCTGTAAAGAAGATGTTATATTCTGTACCATTTGCTTCAGGCACACCTTCCAGATAAACCGACATGGTGTCCGAAGAGTAGTTCTCACAAGGACCGTCAGAAAGTGTCCAAACGAACACATTTTCTCCAACGTTCAAGTCATCAATCAAGGCGGTTGCTTCATAAGGATCAACAATCGTAGCTCCTGATGGTGAAGTCCAAAGTCCCGTTCCGAAACCAGGCTCCGTAGCCAAAATTTCTAAGGATATTTCGCCACAACTATAAACATCATGTTCTAAAACATGCGCATTCAATAGCGGCGCTTCAGATACGGTAATCGTTACATCGTCTGAGTCATAGGTTTCACAAACACCTTGTGATAGACTCCAAATAAAGCTATAAGTATTTCCATTTTGCAATCCTGAAATTGTACTGTTATAATCCGTAGGATCGTTGATGACTATACCTAAACTGGCTTGTACTGCAGATTGTGTCCAAAGACCAGTTGCAAAACCAGGGGCAGTAGCATTTAGCACAAAGTTATCTTCTCCACAAGCATTGAAATCAGCACCTGCAAAAGCTATATCAGACGGAATCAAGGAAACCGTAATTATAGTCGTGTCAATGTCATAATCTTCACAAGCACCATTTGACAAGCTCCAGATAAACATATTTTCTCCTTCTTCTAAATTACTTACTTCCGAATCTGCTAGGTCAGGATTCGCAATGGTGCCACCGGTTGGTGAAGTCCAAAGTCCCGTTCCGAAAGTTGGTGATTCTCCATCCAAATTAACCACGGTACTTGCACAGACAGAAATGTCCGTTCCTGCATTGGCTTCATTCGCTGGTATCGCATCTATTTGAACCGTCGTTATTTCCGAAGCTACAGCTCCACATTCATTCACATTCATAACTACGTAATAATCACCATCATTGGCAATTGTTGTAGCCGTCAGTATCAATTCAGGGTCTGTAGTTGTACCGACTAATGCATTCGTTGCTGCATAGTACCAATCGAAAGTGACCACTGCACCGGCAGGCGGATTTAATGGACTCGTTACGAAAAGAGATACATCGCCACCTTCACAACTCGCTCCGGAGTTGGAGATGGTCGGCGCCGTAGGAGCCGTTTGTATGTATACTGTTGTAGAATCGGAAATAACAGTTGCACAGCCATTCAATTCCATTACGACAAAGTAATCACCGGCATCATTCAAACTGGCGTTTATAATCGCTGGATTAGGTATGGTTGCATTGAAACCGTTCGGTCCGTACCATTCGTAAGTTGCACCAATAATTATTGGAACGTTCAACATAATGGTCTCTCCTTCACAAGCTGGTGTTACCGGAGTAGTACTGTTAGAAGTTGGTGGAGCAGCTGCATTTCCAAAGACGGAAATGTTAGTTGCATTGGATGCAGAAGAAGTACAACCGTCTACGGTTACTTCTACTGTGTAAATCCCATCATCGTTTCCATCCACTCCATTTACAAAGTAAGTCGGTATTGAAGTGGTATCTAAGACAACCAAACCACTACCATCATCGAAGTACCAGATATAAGATACTGGTGTCCCAGTATAGAGTGTACTATTCAATTCTAACAATTCTCCTTCACAAAGCACTTCCTCACTTGCCGCAAGGAATGGCGTTGCAGGTTCTCCATCTAAATCTATATTAATAGACTGACTAGTAGCCATACAGCCATTGTCTGTCATTAAGTCTAAAATATAGGTTCCTTCAAAGGAAGGATCAATATTAGGTAAGGTCACTGAGAATGGTCCACCTTGATTTGTCGTTGCAGTGTATACAAAGTTATTTGGTCCAGTCCAGGTATAAGTCACCTCTCCCGTTACAGATACGGTGTTCATTGCACTCAAGGTAACCTCAAGACCTTCACAGTAAGAACCTTCTCCAATAATACTGGAGATCACTGGCGTAGACTGAATCATTACCTCTGTCATCGCGAAGGTTTCAGAAGCACAGCCATTAGCATTGGTTACCACCAAGAAATACTGATGTAATCCAGGATTCACATCCGAGAAGGTTGGATTCTGATCTGTTGAGATCAAAGTCGCTCCAGGTGCCGCTGCTGTTGGATCGCCATCATACCAGAAGTATTCACCGCCCAATATTTCCCCTGCAAATATTTCAACATCAGCCCCATCACAAATGGCTCCTGAGTTGTTCGCTGTTGCTATTGGTAATTCATTAATCTCAACTGGAATCAATGCCGATTCTTCAGAGCTACAACCATCTACATCGACCATTGCATAGTATGGTGAAATCGCATTTGCATCATCAGCCGCTAAGGTCAACGTTTCCGCATCCCCTACTACAATTCCGTTGGCATTATACCAAGTATAAGTTACAAATGTACCGCTATAGTTTTGTAATAAATTCAAAGCCACCATATCATCTTCACAAATTGCATTCGCTCCAATTACGATAGGTTGTACCGGTTGTGCCGAAACAGAATTTACCACAATACTTTCGGAAGCCGTACAACCGCTAATGGAAGAGACAACTAAAGTATAAGTACCGTTATTCGCTGCTGTTATATTATTAATGACTGGGTTCATTGCGTTGGAAGTAAATCCATTCGGGCCAGTCCATTCATACGTGTTTGTATTGTTAGCGTTTGCAGTCAAGGCCAATTCACCTCCTTCACATAATCCAGAACCACTAGCTACTGGTGCCAAGCTTGGCTCTAAGTATATAGTCACATCATAAGGCACTGCATTCACCGTACAACCATCTGCAACTACCGTCACAGAATAATCACCTTCATTTACTGTCGCATCTAAAGGACTAATGGTTATTTGATTAGAATTCAAACCAGTGACATTAACACCAGATGGAACCGACCAAGTATAAGTAACATTTGAACCGATATAAGAAGGAATAGTCAATACCATTATATCTCCTTCACAAGCAGGGCCGCTACTAGAAATCACAGGTTGAGACACTTGATCAGAAATACCGGTTACTTCAACCGCGCCGTTGGCCGTACAACCGAATTCATCAGTCACAATCAGATTATAAGAACCGTTACTCAATTCAGTCACATCTGTTAAAGTTGGATTTGCGATATTGCTTACAAAGCCATCAGGCCCTGTCCAAGTCCAATCGGTAATTGTACCACTCCCCGTTGCTACGTTTGCAAATAAGTTCAGATCTTGTGGAGAACAATCTGCTGCGATAAGATAACTCTGAGAAGGAGTCGTTACCGGAGGTTGATTCACAGTAACCGTCGTAGTTGCAGGTATTACAGAAGGACAGCCTTCTTGTGTCATTACTGTTAATTCATAGGTCGTCGTTCCGTTCAAACCAAAAACCATTGGGTTTTGCTCGGTAGAAATCACGGTAGGATTACCAGCGATACGCCACTCATAAGTTGCGTTTGGCGAGTCACCTGCCAGTAGTTGTACATCGTCGCCTTCACAGATAAATCCATCGTTAGTAGCTGTTGCCGTTGGTAGCGCAACTACTGGAACTTCCATCTGAGCAGACATTTCTGTCGGACAGCCATCCACCACCACTATTACAGAATATGGTGAAACTGCTGTTGTCGCGTCAGCTGAAAAACTAAGATTATTTCCACCAACAGCTATTACAGCTCCCATACCATTCAACCACTGATAATCTATCGTCGTCCCTGCATATTGCTCAGGTACACTTAAGGTAATTTGATCGTCTTCACAAACAGGGCCGTTTGTTACCACCGTTGGTACAGCTTGCTGAGCAACAATATTATTGACAATAACAGACTGCTGAGCTGTACAACCACTCACTGTTGTTACAGTTAATGTATAGGTACCATTCTCCGCAGTAGAAGTATTGTTAATTTCTGGATTTTGAGCTGGAGAACTAAAACCATTCGGCCCAGTCCATTCGTAACTGGCCGCATTTGCTGCATTTGCTGAAAGGCTCAATACCTCTCCTTCACATAAAGCACCTGCTGTAGCCGTTGGAGCTAAACTCGCTGCACTGAAGACTTCTACCGTATACTCTTCAGAATCTAAAGTACAATCGTCTACAACTACCGTTACAGAATAATCTCCTTCGTTTTCTCCTGCTTCAACTGGGCTAATGATTATCTGATTCGTATTCAGTCCACTTATATTTACATCGTTAGGAATATCCCAGTCATATTCAACATTGGTTCCAGTATAAGATGGTACCGTCAAAATGATGGACTCTCCTTCACAGGCCGGCCCAGTACTACTGATCACAGGTTGTGCCACCTGATTGATGATGCCGGTTACTTCCGTACTCGACGTTGCCGTACATCCATTTTCATCAGTTACAATCAGAGCGTAAGAACCGTTATTCAATTCTGTTGCATTTACAATTGTTGGTTGCGCTACAGAAGAAGAATATCCGTTTGGCCCCGTCCATGTATAAGTTGCGATATTCGCAGAACCTAACATTGTGTTTGGATAAAGCGCTACATCTGTCGGTTCGCAATCTGTACTTAATGTATAAATGGCATTCGCTATAATAATTGGAGCCGTAAAGACTTCAACTGTGGTATAAGCCGGTGTGGAAGTACACCCATTTGCTATTACCGTCAATTCGTAAGTTGTTGTACCACTAATGTTAGAAATAGTTGGATTATTCGTTGTCGCAATGATATTTGGATCTCCAGATATTCTCCATTCGTAATCAGCTCCTGGTACTACATCTGCTAGCAATTGTATATTATCGTTTGCACAAATGCCACCAGTATTGAAGGCAAGTGCTACAGGGATTTCATTAATAACTACATCAACCGGAGTAGATTCTACCTCACATCCATTGACATCGACACAGACCACCATCCAAACACCCGCGTCATAAGCTTCATCCGCTTCCGGGATCATTGTCTGTCCATTCGTTGTTGTCAATAATGGATTCGACAAAGTAATTGGACTACTTCCGTCCGGACCAATCCATCGGTAACTATCGCAGGCTTGCGTAGTCGTCAGTACTAGATCATCTCCATTACAGATGTCCGTAGTTGCCACCAATGTCGGTGTAGCTAATGCATCTGAAATATTGTTTACCACAATGCTTTCTGTAATACTACAACCCAATGCATTGGTCACTAACAAGGTGTACTGACCATTATTTGCAAGGTTCGCATTATTTACAATTGGATTTTCTAAGTTGGAACTAAATCCATCTGGTCCAATCCACTCATAAGTCAATGTTCCAGTACCACTTGCATTTGCAAAGAGGGCTAAGTCTCCTTCGTCACAAATGGCAGTCGTCGTCGCTGTTGGTGCTGCAACCGCATCTTCATACACATCCAAATCAAAGGAGGCAGAAGTTACAATACAGCCATCTACAGTTACTTCCACTACATAGGCACCTTCGTGCAAAATAGCATCAGCCGGGCTAATCGTAATCGTATTTGTATTCGTTCCTATAACATTCGTATTACTTGGCAATGTCCATACATAGCTGACATTGGAGCCAGTATATTGAGGAATAGACAAGGAGATGATTCCATCTTCACAACTTGTCCCTGTCGTACTAATAACAGGCTGAGCGACACTATTGATGATATTCACCTGCTGTGTGCTTCCTGTAGTGGTACAACCATTTTCGTCAGTTGCAACTAAAGTATAAGTTCCATTGTCATCTTCGGTAGCCGCAGGAATTACTGGATTTTCTAAAGTCGATGTCCAGCCATTCGGACCAGTCCATGACCAAGTGTTTATTGTTCCAGTTCCGGCAAGTCCATTTGCCAAAAGGCTAAGATCAGAAGCAGAACAATCTGGATTCACGGTGTATAAAACATCCGGCGTTACCGTAGGTGCTGTAAATACTTCTACCGTAGTATAAGCCGGTGCTGAAGTACATCCATTGGCAATTACCGTTAATTCATAAGTCGTTGTATTTGTATTGTTGTAAATAGTAGGATTACTCACCGTCGCAACGATTGTTGGATCTCCTGATACGCGCCACTCGTAATCTGCACCCACTACTAAATCAGCAGTCAACTGAATGAATGTTCCTTCGCAAATACCTCCTGTGTTGAAAGCTTGTGCCACAGGGATTTGGTTTATAGTAACCGCTACTTCTTCAGAATTAGCTTCACAACCATTGGCATCAATACAACGTAGCATCCAGATACCTTCATCATAAGCCACATCTGCATTTGGAATACTAGTCTCTCCAGCCGTTGTTGTCAATAATGGGTTTGCCAAAGTTAAAGGCGAATCTCCATCAGGACCGATCCATTGATAAGTATCACAAACTTGAGACGTACTCAAAATAATATCGTCGCCATCACAAATCGCAGTCGTTGCTGCTAAATCTGGTGAAGCAAGTGCATCGGAAATATTATTCACCACGATACTTTCTGTAATGCTACACCCAAGGGCGTTGGTTACAGTCAAAATGTACTGGCCATTGTTTACCAATGATACATTATATAGTGTCGGGTTCTCTAAGCCTGATACAAAACCACCTGGGCCATTCCATTCATAGGTCAATGTTCCAGTGCCACTTGCGTTAGCAAATAATGCTAATTCCCCTTCATCGCAAATAGCAGTTGTTGTCGCAACTGGAGCAGCAATCGCATCTTCATAAATTGTCAAATCAAATACATCAGAATTGACTACACATCCATCTACTGTAATTTCCACTGAGTAGTCCCCTTCGTGTAACAATGCATCTGCAGGAGTAATCGTAATAGCGTTTGTATTCGCACCCGTCACATTTATATTGGAAGGAAGCGTCCATACATAGTCTACATTAGAACCGGTATACTGTGCCACAGATAAAGAAACCATTCCATCTTCACAACTTGATCCAGTGCTACTTATAATTGGCTGCGCAATCGAGTTTATGATATTTACTATTTGGGTACTACCTGTAGCTTCACAACCATTTTCATCAATAACAGTCAATGTATAAGCACCATTAAAGGCTTCGGTCGCCGATGGGATAATTGGATTCTCAATAGTCGAAGTCCAGCCATTTGGACCAGTCCAAGACCAAGTTGTAATATTCCCTGTTCCAGCTACGCCATTTGCCAAAAGACTAAGGTCTGAAGCAGAACAATCTGTATTAACGGTGTATGACAAGTCAGGTGCCACTACCGGCGGCGTATTCACTTCAACTACCGTATAAGCTGGTGCAGAGACACAGCCATTGTTTATTACAGTCAGTTCATAAACCGTTGTCGTATTTATGTTATTTATTACAGGGCTATCATCCGTTGCTATAATCGCGACATCTCCGGAGATACGCCATTCATAAATAGCTCCCGGAACAACCGATGCAGACAATTGAATATCTTCTCCTTCACAGATGCTACCAGTGTTGAATGCTAACGCTGTTGGGATTTCATTAATGGTCACATCAACAGAAGCTGACTCCATCTCACAACCATTCACATCAAGACATCTAACTATCCAGATACCCGCATCATATGCATCATCTTGTGCTGGAACAGAAGTACTACTTAAGGTAGTCGTTAACAATGGATTTACAAGCGTTGCTGGAGCATCTCCATCTGGGCCGATCCATTGGTAAGTATCACAAACCTGAGCAGTACTCAAGACGATATCATCACCAGCACAAATCGCTGTAGTTGCTTGTAGTACAGGTACAGACATTTCGTCTGCAATGTTATTTATAATAATCGCTTCTGTTATGCTACAACCAAGTGCATTAGTAACTGTCAGTACATACTGACCGTTGTTTACCATGCTTACATTATATAAGGTCGGATCTTCCAAAGTAGAACTAAATCCATTTGGCCCTGCCCATTCGTAAGTCAAAGTTCCAGTACCGTTTGCGTTTGCAAAAAGTGCCAATTGGCCGTCGTCGCAGATGTCCGTTGCAGTAGAAGTCGGTGCAGCAGTTGCATCTTCATAAATGTCTAATTCAAAAACATCAGAAGCCAATACACAACCATCTACCACTACTTGCACAGAATAAGTTCCTTCATGAAGCAGGGCATCCGCTGGGCTAATCGTTATTGTATTTGTATTGTTACCAATTACGTTTACTGTGCTTGGCAATGTCCATACATAGTCCACTGAAGTCCCATTGTATTGAGCTACACTCAAACTAACCATACCATCTTCACAAGTTTGTCCGGTGTTACTAATAATCGGCTGTGTTACTGTATTTTGAATTTCAATGATCGAAGTAGAACCTATTGCTGTACAACCATTTTCATCTGTTACTATAAGTGTGTAAGAACCGTTATATGCATCAGTTACATTTGGAATAACAGGATTCTCAATAGCTGATGTCCATCCGTTTGGTCCGTTCCATTCGTAGCTGGAAATATTCCCAGTTCCGTTCGTGGCAGAAGCCGTTAGCATCAAGTCAGAAGCCGCACAATCGGTGGCCAATGTATAAGTTGCCGCAGGAACAACTGCTGGCGGTGTAAATACTTCTACTGTAGTATAGGCCGGAGTAGACACACAATTATTATTAGTTACAATCAATTCGTAAACCGTTGTAGCTGAAATGTTATCAATTGTTGGATTCACGCTTGTGGCAATAATGTCAGAAGCTCCGGACACACGCCATTCGTAGGTCGCTCCTGGAATTTCGTCCAAATTCAATTGGATCGATTCTCCTGCACAAATACCTCCGTCATTGAAAGGCAGAGCCACTGGAATTTCACTAACTACTACTTCCAACTGCTCAGAAATCGCCTCACAACCATTCGCATCCACACAGATTACAGACCACATCCCCGCATCATAAGCTTCATCTCCTTGTGGAATCGTAGTGGTCTCCGTATTTGTAGTCAACAAAGGATTAGTCAAAGTTACTGGACTATCTCCATCTGGACCAATCCATTTATAGCTGGTACAAATTGCACTCGTCGTCATAACGATATCTTCTCCTATACAGATATTCGTTGTAGCTGCCAGAGTTGGAGCCGCGACTTCTGCTGCTATTACAGCCACATCAATTGTAGAAGTAATACTACAACCTAGAGCATTTGTTACCGTGAGTAAATACTGACCATTGTTTTCTACACTTGTATTATAAAGTGTTGGATTTTCTAAATTAGAAATAAAACCACCTGGCCCTATCCATTCATAAACCAAGTTCCCGGTTCCAGTTGCATTAGCAGTCAGGAACAATTCACCGCCATCACAAATCGCGGTAGTTGTTGCTGCCGGGGCTGCCGTTGCATCTTCAAATACATCAAGAGTGAAAGTAGCAGCGTTAAGTACACAACCATCTACTGTTACTTCTAAACTATAATTCCCTTCATGCAATGTTGCATCAGCAGGACTGATCGTTATTGTATTTGTATTGTTACCTGTTACATTCACTGTACTCGGTAGTGACCAGTTATAAACTACGCTAGAACCACTGTACTCCGCAACCGATAGCGTAATGAAGCCATCTTCACAACTTGGTCCTGAACTACTGATGATCGGTTGCGCCACCTGATCTAGAATAACCGTAACCTGCGTTCCATTCATATCTGTACAACCTGTAGCATCGGTAATGACCACTTCGTAAGTCCCATTGTTCGCTTCTGTTGCATTTGGAATATTTGGATTTTCTACATTAGAAGTAAATCCGTTTGGCCCTGTCCATTCGAAAGTATAGTTACCCGATCCTCCTATTGGATTTGCAGTCAACTGCAATGCTGATGGCGAACAATCAGGAGCTAAGGTATAAGCACTGTTTGGCGCTACAACCGGATGAGCCAAGACCGTTACAGTCGTCATCGACGCAGGTGAAGCACAACCTTCTCGTTCTGCAACTAAGTAGTAATCACGTGTACCTACTGTTAAATTATTCAAAACAGGAGATTGCTCGAAAGAGAACAAAGTACCTGCAGGTGAACCAACTGGATTACCATCATACCATTTGTAAACCACATTATCTACTGGACTAGCCAATAACTGCACAGGATTGCCTTCGCAAACTGGGCCACTATTATCAGCAAGTGAAGTAGCAATCGGAATGATATCGACCAATGAAGTAATTGACTCTGAAGTACAACCATTCGCATCCGTCACTCGCACGGTCCAAGAACCAGATTCATATTCTGGATGTCCTGGTGCAAAAGAAGTGTTAGCTAAAGTCGTCGTCATTCCTGGCTGAGCGAGTGTTCCCTGGCTGTCATTATTTCTAAACCATTCATAAAGAATACCTGTGGTTGTGGTAGACAATTCAATATCGTCTCCATCACAGATTGGCCCGTTGGTTACAATCGCAGGTACTTCCGCTTCCACTAAAATATTATCTATATCTAAACTGGCAACTCCAGTACAGCCACTTATAGAAGTGACTACCAAAGCATATTGCCCGTTATAAGTTTCATCTATATTATTGATGATTGGATTTTCTAAAGTAGAACTCCAACCGTTTGGCCCAGTCCACAGATAAGTCAAGTTACCAGTTCCAGCACTTCCTGCCATCAATTCAATAACACCGCTATTACAACTGTCTGGCGTCATCACCATTGGAGTTATCACAAGAGTATCAAAGACATCAACTGTATATACATCAGAAGTCAATACACAACCATCTACAGAGACGGTCACTGTGTAATCTCCGATATGGATCGTTGGATCAACCGGTGTAATTGTAATTTGATTCGTGTTCTCTCCTGTTACATTTACTGTAGAAGGCAAAGTCCAAGTATAATCTACTTGAGCACCTGTATATGGAGGGATCGACAAGGTTATCACCCCACCAGAACAATCAGGTCCGCTACTCGCGATCACAGGCATGTTGGTTTGATCAGTGATATCCAATACTTCCACAGAGGCCGTTGCAGTACAACCGAACTCGTCAGTTATCAGCAAAGTATAAGAACCGTTATTCGTTGCATTTGCATTTGGAATTGTAGGATCAGAAACGCTGGAAGTCCAACCGTTTGGCCCTGTCCAAGCGTAGTTATCAATAACGCCCGTCCCTGCAATTTCTCCTGCTTCTAACATTAGATTCGCAGATGCACAATCTACATTTGGCGTGTAATCGGCTACTGGCACAAGACTTGGCGGAACGTTAACCGTTACCGTTGTCGTTGCGACAGGATTTGAAATACAAGTTCCGGAAATAACAGTCAACTCATAAGTCG
Organism: Herpochondria borealis; assembly: GCA_032274145.1. Taxonomy (NCBI): domain Eukaryota; phylum Rhodophyta; class Florideophyceae; order Ceramiales; family Ceramiaceae; genus Herpochondria; species Herpochondria borealis. The sequence continues at coordinate 5,970 of JAVCKV010182627.1, read as the reverse complement.
TTGTTGCTGTCAATGCATCGAATGTTGGATTTTGTACAGTAGAAATAATCGTAGTATCGCCCGAAATTCTCCATTGGTAAGATGCGCCCGCAATTGGGTTGGCAAATAACTGAGCCGTTTCGTCTGGACAAATATTTCCTCCATTCGTAGCTATTGCCTCTGGTAATTCAGATTCTGTAATTTCCATAGGAACTGCTAAATCAGAAGGACAACCATCCACAGTCACTTTCACCCGATAAGGGGAAATCGAATTAACAGCAGTTGGTGACAAACTCACTGAGGAGTTCGTTCCGATAATTGTTCCCGCTCCGTTTGTCCATTCGTATGCGATGGTCGTTCCAGTATAATTTTCTTGTATAAATAATTCTATGAGGCCGTCCTCACATTGTGTACCCGTGGAGGTAATCGTTGGCATCTGCGGTACTTCATTTATGGTATTTACAACTACCGTTGAGGAAGCAGAGCAACCCGTTACGTTATTAACTTGTAAAGTATAAGTTCCATTATTCGCTGTTGTTACTCCAGGCAAAGTCGGATCCATCGCTGTTGAAGTGAAGCCATTCGGTCCTATCCATAAATAAGAACTTGCTCCTGTTGCATTTGCGCTAAGCACTAAATCATCTCCAACACAAGTCGGTACCGTTGCTGTTGCTGCCGTTGTTGGGAAATCAAATACATCTAAATCAAAAGTATCAGATTGTAAAACACAACCGTCTACTACAATGGTGATGTAATATTCTCCTTGATGAGCACTGCTTAACAATGGGTTAATCGTTAAGGCGTTTGTATTCTGTCCTGTTATGTTTGCGCTTACACCAAATGGTGTTGACCAAACATAATCAACAGAGGCACCGAAGTAAGAAGGAACGGAAAGGGTTATTGAACCGCCCTCACAATCTGCTCCTGTATTTGCAATAACCGGCATTGACTGTGTGTCTGAAATACCTAACACTTCTACACTTCCTGCTACCGTACAACCATTCGCATCCGTCACCACCAAACTGTAAGAACCATTGTTAGATTCCGTGGCATTTGGTATGGTTGGATTTACAACTGATGACGTGTAACCGTTTGGTCCTGTCCAACTATAAGTCAAAGTGGTATCAGAACCTGCTACTACATTTGCAAATAAAGCCAAGTCCGTTGGCGAGCAATCGGCTGCCAAAGTATAAGTAGAACTCGGTGCTGTTGTCGCTGCTGAATCAATCGTTACAGTTGTCATTGATGAAGGAGAAACACAAGCGTTCTTTTCTACTGTCAAGTAAAAATCATGAGTGCCTGCCGCTAGGCCAGAAACCATAGGGTCCCTTTCCATTGCTATTAGATCCCCAACCGGAGAACCTACTGGGTCACCATCGTACCAACGGTAAGTTGCGTCAGCGACATCGTTCCCTAACAACTGTACTACATTTCCTTCTTCACAATGTGGACCATCGTTATTGGCCACTGCTACGGGAATATCAGAAATACTAATTACAACCGGATTGGAAATACTCACACAACCGTTGATGTCCGTCACCTGCACCGACCATTCGCCTTGCAGATAAGAAGCATTCGTGTTGCTCAACGTAGTCGTTCCTAATCCAGTCGTAAGACCAGGCATTAATAAAGTAGAAGCAGAAGAACCAAGTGGTCCGATCCATTCGAAGGTTACACCGTTGGCAGAAGTTTCCATTACCAAGTCCGAACCTTCACAGATCGAATTAATTGTAATCGTTGGCACTTCTGCTGCTGGTAAAATATTTGTTACGTTTATACTTTCTGTAAACTGGCAACCAGTTCCGGAAGTTACTGTCAGTGTATACTGTCCATTATTTGCTACGTCAATATTATTTATAATTGGGTTTTCTAAATTAGAATTAAAACCGTTTGGTCCTAACCATTCATAAGTCAATGTTCCGATACCATTTGCATTTGCAGTCAGTGATAAGTCACCACCATCACAAGCATCCGGGATCGCTACTGCTATTGCAGATACTGGTGCCGGATAGATGGACACTTCATAATTCGCGGAGTTCAAAGTACAACCATCAACAACTACTTCTACTGAGTAGTCACCTTCATGTACTAATGAATCTGCTGGACTGATGGTTATTTCATTTGTATTTAATCCGTTAATATCAGCAATCGTTCCTCCCGGAGTTGTCCAGGCATAAGTGACATTTGAACCTGTATAAGATGGAATAGTCAATATTACAACATCACCGTTACAAACTGGTCCAGTACTACTGATGACAGGTAAGGCCACTTGATCTGAAATATTATTGATACCTAAACTTGCAGTAACCGTACAACCGAAGTTATCAGTAACCACTACATTATAAGTTCCATTATTAGCTTCGGTTGCGTTTGAAATAGTTGGGTTAGCTAACGTTGAGCTAAAGCCATTCGGTCCTGTCCAAGCATAGCTCAGCGCAGTTCCAGTTCCTACTACTCCCCCACCAGTCAACATTAAATCAGCTGGCGAACAATCGGAGTTCAGTGTATAACTGGACAAAGGCACAACCGTCGGTGGTGTATTTACCATCACCGTCGTTGTAGCCACTGGATCTGACAAACAACCTTCTGTTATTACAGTTACTTCATAAATCGTAGTGGCATTCAGATTATAAATCATCGGATTTTGATCTGTAGATATTATTGTTGGAGAACCTGCAACGCGCCATTCATAAATGGAACCTGGTACTGAACCTGCAAACAATTGTACGTCTGCTCCTTGGCAAATGAAACCATTATTGGTCGCTGTTGCATTAGGTAAAGTGGTCACCTCTACGGACATCGCATCAGACAATGCTGAAATGCAACCATCTACAGTTACCATTAATTGGTAAGGTGAAACGGCATTCACTGCAGAACCTGACAAAGTGATGTTTGCTGTATTTCCAACGACTGCCCCTACCCCATTTGTCCATTGATAGGAAACCGTCGTTCCTGTATATGCAGTTTGAACCGCTAAGGTGAAATCAGCATCTGCGCAAACTGCACCACTACTGGTTACTATTGGAGTCGCTGGTGTCGGTGCAATGCTATTAATGGCAATACTTTCCGTAGCAGAACAACCTGTGACATTCGTTACTACTAAAGTATAAGTTCCATTTTCAGAAATAGTTGCCGCGTCTAACAATGGATTTGCAGCCGAGGAAGTAAATCCATTTGGCCCTGTCCAGGCATAAGTCGTCGCACCTATTGCATTGGCGGTCAATTCAAGATCATCTCCTTCACAAGTCGGAGTCGTAGCGGCTATCGCCGTCGTTGGAGTATCAAATACATCTAAATTAAAAGTATCTGATTCTAACACACAACCATCCACTGAAATCGTCACGTAATACTCGCCCTCGTGAGTTGCTGTATTCAATGGATCTATCGTAATCGCATTTGTATTTAATCCTGTAACATTCGTATTAGAAGGTGTTGACCAAACATAATCTACTGACGCACCAAAATAAGAAGGTACATTTAAGACAATCGAGCCGCCTTCACAATCTGCTCCTGTATTCGCTATAACCGGCATCGCTTGTGTATCTGAAATACCAAGTACTTCTACAGTCCCTCCTACTGTACAACCATTCGCATCTGTCACTACTAAACTGTAAGAACCATTGTTAGATTCCGTCGCATTCGGTATCGTTGGATTTGTAACAGAAGCCGTGTAACCGTTTGGTCCTGTCCAACTATAGGTCAATGTCGTATCTGAACCTGCTACTACATTTGCAAATAAAGCCAAGTCCGTTGGTGAACAATCTACTGCCAAAGTATAAGTAGAACTCGGTGCTATCGTCGCTGCGGAATCTATCGTTACCGTCGTCATCGACGAAGGAGAAACACAAGCGTTCTTTTCTACCGTCAAATAGAAATCGTGCGTACCTCGTGATAAGCCAGAAACCATCGGATCTTTTTCCATTGCAATCAAATCCCCTGCTGGTGACCCGATTGGATCGCCGTTATACCAGCGGTAAGTCGCATTCGTTTCATCGTTCGCTAACAACTGTACTACATTCCCTTCCTCACAGTGTGGCCCATCGTTGTTGGCTACTGCTACTGGGACATCGCTTATGCTAATTGCTACTGGATTCGAAATACTCACGCAACCATTTACATCCGTAACTTGTACTTGCCAATCGCCTGCTAAGTAAGATACATTTGTACTGTCTAAAGTCGTTGTTCCCATTGACGTTGTCAAACCGGTCAGTGCCAAGGTAGAAGCCGAAGCTCCCAGTGGCCCAATCCATTCAAAGGTATTTCCTATCGCGGATGTTGTTATTACTAAGTCTTCTCCATCACATATTGAACTGATGGAAATCGTTGGTGTTTCTGCTGGTGGCAAGATGCTCGTTACATCCATAGTTTCTGTCGCTTGACAACCGCTTACCGAAGTTACTGTCAAACTATATTGTCCATTATTTTCTACGCCAATATTATTAATAATTGGGTTTTCTAAATTTGAATTAAAGCCATTTGGCCCTGACCAACTGTAAGTCAATCCGCCCGTGCCCGTTGCATTTGCGCTAAGCGACATAGAGCCGCCATCACATGCATCTGGGATTGCAATCGCTATTGCCGATGTTGGCGCTGGGAATATTTCTACATTGTAAATCGCAGAATTTAAAGTACAGCTATCTACAAATACTTCCACGGAATACGAACCTTCGTGAAGCATTGAATCTGCTGGACTAATCGTTATTTCATTGCTATTTAATCCTGTAATATTCGTCGTCGTTCCACTTGGTGTTGTCCAGGTATACGTTACATTAGAACCAGAATAAGTTGGAATTGATAATGTTATAATATCACCATTACAAACCGGACCAGTGCTGCTGATTACAGGGATTGAAACCTGATTTGAGATATTATTAATACCTAAACTTGCCGTTGCCGTACAACCGTTTTCGTCAGTTACCACTACAGTGTAAGTTCCGTTATTTGCTTCTGTTGCAGTTGGTATAATTGGGTTAGCCAGTGTTGACGTGAATCCATTTGGTCCCACCCAGGTATAACTTAAAGCCGTTCCTGAACCATTTGTTCCGTTTCCGGTAAAGCTCAAAGCTGAAGGCGAACAGTCGGCATTCAATGTATAATCTGAAACTGGCGCTACTGCTGGTGGCGTATTCACATCTACCGTTGTAGTCGATAGTGGGTTGGAAATACAACCATCCGCAATAACAGTTAATTCATAACTTTGATCAGCTAATAGATTGCTAATTACTGGATTCTGACTAGTCGAGATAATCGTGGTCGATCCCGCAATTCTCCATTCATAACTGGCACCTGCTATCGGGTTAGCAAACAATTGTGCATCTTCTCCCGGACAGATATTTCCACCATTAGTCGCCACTGCATCCGGCAAATTGGATTCGATAACTTCTAGCGCGTTGGCCAATGCTGATGCACAACCATCTACTGTAACTTCTACACGATATGGTGAAATAGAATTAATGGAATTCGGCGTAAAACTAATCGCTGGAGTAATTCCGATTATAGTTCCCGCTCCATTTGTCCATTCATAAGTAACCGTTGTTCCTGTATAATTTTCTTGTATAAATAATTCAATTAAGCCATCTTCACATTGTGTACCAGTAGAAGTAATTGTTGGCGTAAGCGGTGTAGCATTTATACTGTTGACAACTACTGTTGAAGTCGCATTACAACCCGTTACGTTATTTACTTCTAAATTATACGTTCCATTATTAGCAGTACTTACTCCTGGTAAAGTCGGGTTCATCGCCGTGGATGTAAATCCGTTCGGTCCCGTCCATAAATATGAATTTGCTCCTGTTGCATTTGCAGATAGAACTAAGTCATCTCCGACACAAGTTGGGGAAGTCGCAGTTGCTGCCGTCGTTGGAATATCAAATACATCTAAGCTAAAAGTATCTGATTCTAGCTCACAACCATCTACAAAGATCGTCACGTAATACTCACACTCGTGAGTTGCTGTATTCAATGGATCTATCGTAATCGCATTTGTATTTA
>JAVCKV010182517.1:0-17249 GCA_032274145.1 Herpochondria borealis | reverse complement strand
TCTTTTGTTTCCTTCTGTGTCTATATATCTATGATGTTGTTTCTGCCTGTCGCTATTATCGTCTGCGCCCCCTCCCGCATCTTGTTGTTCTCGTTTTGTTGACTGTGTCTTGTTGCATGTCTGTTGTATTAGTCTGCCTGGGGTAAGAAATCGTCGGACGCCGTTCGTGCACCACCTCCACCAGATCGTCAAAACAGCAGCGGTGGAGGCAATAACCGAAGAGGTGGCAACAACAACAGCAACAACAACCGTAGTAACAACAACAACAACAGCGGAGGAGGAAGAGGCCGCGGTCGAGGACGTGGTGGTGGTGGTCGAGGACGCAACAATGGTCGCAACAACAACCGTGACAACAACAAGAATAACTCTCGTCATGAACGCATTGTTGTTGACGTTGACTTGTTGGGTCCTGGTGACGGCGAGTCGTTGCAACAAAAGGCAGTCAAGCGATACACACTTGATGTTTTGCTCGCCTGTCGCCTTGACTATACCGACAAGCCAGAGCCTGACTCTGTCGTTGCGTTTAATCCTCCCAATCACTGCGCCTGGGTCGACGAGGCGCGTGTCGAGGAAATCACTACCTCGCTCGGCCCCCGCAAGGGTGGCGAGGTGAGTCGTCAGGCCCCTCGCAATAAACCCATTCACGATACGGCACCCGCCTTGGAAGATTGCAAACCTCTGGAGGTGAATGACGAGACACGATGGAAATCCAAAGTATTTCATAAAGATGGTGCTGGTGGTGGAGACGAAGAAGCTACCGCAATCGCCGACATGTCGGACGATGAAGTCCTCAAGAAGGCGCTCTTAATTCTCAACAAGTTGTCACTCACGAAATTTGAAAAGTTGTCGGACGAATTTGTCGCCACTGGCATTGGCAAGTCACCAGGATGTTTGAAGGGCACGGTCGAAATGATTGTCTACAAGGCACAGAATGAACCGCACTTTAGCAACATGTACGCCATGCTCTGTTTCAAATTGGCCAAGATTTCCTTTGACGATGCGGGTGGGAAAAAGGCATTCAAGAAACTCCTACTCAGTCGCTGTCAATCCGAATTTGAAGAAGACATGCAACACAAGATGGATCGTGCCATTCAGGGTGTGGACGATCCCGAAGAACAGGCGTATCATCAGAATCTAGTCAAGAAGAATTACTTGGGTCATATGCGATTCATTGGCGAACTCTACAAGGGTGACTTGATCAAGCTCGACGTCATGTTGTTCTGCCTCACGACATTGCTCGAGGGTTATGAAGAAGAAAAGGTCGAGTGTTTTACGAAGCTCATTGCCACAATTGGATATCCACTCGAACAACAGTCGGCCTTGATGCAACAGGCGGGCAAGCCAAATCCTCAGGTTAATTTGGACACTTGTTGGAGTAAAGTGGAAGAAATGATTGCTGGCAATACCAATGTGTCGAATCGCATCAAGTTCATGTTGCTCGATTTGAAGGAAATGAGAAGCAATGGTGAGCTTGTACAATGTGTCTTATCTGATATGATCACAAGGTGTTGCTATGAAAGAAAGAAAAACTAACCATCTTGTGTGCTTCTTACTGCAGGTTGGGTCGAACGACGAAAGAAGGAAACCGCCAAGACGTTGGACCAGATTCACAAGGAAGTTGCTCGCGAAGAAGCACAGGCGGCTCGTCGTTCCTCCAAAGCTTCCCACTCGGGTGGCGGCTTGCGTCGTTCCAACTCTCAACCAGTCGTTGACTCGGACGGCTTTATCCAACCCATGAAGGGCTCGCGCTCCTCTGGAAACTTGTCTCGTAGTATTAGCGAGTCTGGAGGAGGTGGCCCCGGTCCATCGCCCAACCGTCCCAAACCAACGGTTCGTCGTGCGCAATCCTTTTCCGTTATGCAACAACGTCCCAACAAGTCTCCTCCAGGTCCTCGAGGACCACCAGCCCCGCCATTGACGAAGGCTACTCCCAAATTATCGCTCAAGGAGGTGGAAACCAAGACACAGAACCTCCTCAAGGAGTACTTTGTCGGTGGCGATACCGCCGATGCGATTCAAACCTTGCAAGAGTTGGTGGTCGATGAAGAACGTGCCGCGAAGGCAGTGGAAGCTTCCATCTTGCTCGTGCTGGAACGCAAAGAGTCGGAAGTGGACAAGATGCTTGCTGTCTTGGTGGCGACGTACAAGGCTACCGCTGCTGCTGACAAGAAGTCTGGTATTACGAAAAAGGCAGTTGCGACTGGAATGAATGATCCACTTGAATTCTTGTCGGACATTGAGATTGATGCTCCCTTGGCGGGCAACCTCTTGGCCAAGATTGTCGCGGCCTATATCTCGGAAGGAGCCTTGGAGTTGGAGCTGTTGTTGCAAGCTCCTGCGTACTTTCTCGGTGATGGCAAGCCAGCCATCTTTGGTGCCAAGGTTCTCAAGGCTCTTGGCACTGAAGTGTTGCCAGCTCAAGTTGCCGTGATTGAAAAGCTCATGACCAACAAGGACAAGGAGGACTTTGACTCGGCGCAAGCCTTGGTGGATAGTATTGTTGGCAAGGCGTAATTGGAAGATAGACAATAGTGTTGGTGTGGATGATGGACGGAGAGGAGGAGATAAAGATCTAGGACGGCAGCTCGAGTCGCCAAGCATAAGAAAAGGTCAGTATTCGATCATTAGTCTGTAGAGGTCTCATAATTGTATTACTGTACGGGACACGAATCACTACCAGCGCTGGTGAGTGACTCCTACTGATAAGTCAGTTGCAAGCATGTGTTCCGCAGGCCGTCGTCTTCACGCATTAGGGGGCTGTATCTTTCCACAAGGTGTGGGATGAAATCGGGTTTGAATTCATCACTCGCTCTGCAGCACAACCAGCTCAGAGCAAATCACCCCTTTCAGCCAATAAGATAAATAGCAAGACATTATTCTCCACCTATGGCCTAAAGTGCTTTAGATGGATCACGTGGGGTCTAACCTCCCCTCGTAGTGTGGTGCAGGCACAAGTTGAAAACAGCCTCGTGTCAGCTCCTATCCAGGCGCACCTATAGTTTCAGAGAACCAATATTTGCACCGGTAGCAAGCATCGGGTAGTCGTGGTGGGTGTTCCGTGTATTATGAATTCAAGATTGCAGGAAAGCCAGCAAACACCCTGCAGACGGTGACTCAATAGACAACTCGGAACTTTTAAAAATGCCGTACACTAGTAGTATAAACCCCGCTGCTCTATAGAGAGATCACATGGGGGATTTCCCGCCCCTAGAAACTCCAATCGCCTAAAGGCTTCATCATAGTGGTACATGGATCATCTTCCACATCCCCCTTTTGTTCTTGGGTCATGTTCAAGAATATGTTCTGTTGAAGATCAAACAGACTTGTTTGCACTTTCGAGAAATCGCCTACACCACTCTTTGATTTTGCAGACAATCTGGGTGTTTCTTGGTTTTGCTGAGAAGAAGATCGAATGAAATCTCGAATAGTATGTGCTGTCTTTTCCCGAGCAAACGTTGTATCCACCACAGCCCATCCTCCCTTGCTATCCTTCTTGATAAAGTTGCCGCCTTCGCCTTCAATCAAATCCACCACTTTGGAAACAATCAAGCCCTTGTCAATTTTCGTCTTGGCCGTCTTGTATTCTTGCAGGTGCTCCAGAACGACGGTGCGGAATCGCTTGTTGCCCGGGTGTCGAGTGGCGATCTTGCCACGGCCGCAAATGACATCCATGTCGGTCGGCGCTCCAGATGAAGAAGGTCTTGATTCGGCGGTCCTGTACAGTGATAGAAGCGTTGGGTTTGTAATCATGAAGCGACTTTGGTTTAAGAGGGCGCTGCTGCTCGGCTTGGTGGCATCGCTGCTGCGGTTGGTCTTTGTTGGTTGATCCATCATCGTGGACTTGGGTGGCACTGGAGAATACATACAGGGGGTGAGATTATGGGTCAAAAGATGACTTTATGATCGAGTCTTTTCCAGAATTGTGAGGTTTGTGGTTGATGCTGATGACCATCAACAGCGAGGCATTGTTCAACCGACTGCTAAGAACTAACCCACAACCGTCGGCCTTTCGTAAGATTGGGCAGAAACCCTAGTATGTCCAAACATTCAAGAATCGTCATGCTGTAGAAAGACTGGACATTTCTAGTACGGATCGACAAATTCAATTTTCTCTACAGTAGTGTTTAAGTTCAGCATCGCATCCAACTTCAATGTCGCTGTGCCTTTGGAAGATGCTAATCCGCATAATTGAGCTTACGCAAGGCATTTATGTAGTGGTATGATGGTACCCGAGTCATTTGAGTATTATGGTACCCTGGTCATTTACTTGTAAAAGACAGCCATACATCCTTCTTCATCCATGATCCACCAACGCAACTAGTTCTCGTCGAGTCCCGTGGAATGTCTCATCGAGTCTTCATTTATAGGCAATTGTGACTAACTATATTTTTGGCATAACCCCTCATGTACCGCTCTTGTCTTGCTGGTAAGCACGAAACCATAATTAGGCGCGAGGCAACCAATAGGTATCAAAAAGCGAAGGTAGCCTGTGCTGAAAGTGTCGAATTCAGAAGTTGGTATTCCGATGAAGACAATGTTCTGTCAAATTTGGGCCTTCATTATAAATAGGCAATTGTGTCTGCTAGCTTTATTTTTGGCATAACTCCTCATTTATGCTCTTGTCTTCCTGGTAAGCACGAAACTACTACTATATTTTGGCGTTAGGAAACTAATAGGCATCAAAAAGCGAAGGTAGTATATATGTGTCGAAAGTGTCAAATTCAGAAGTTTCTGTTGGTACTCCGAGGAATACAATTTGTCTTTTTGTCTCATTCGACGACGAAATGGGCAGCGGCGTGCCAGCGAGGGCTTCCCTCCCTTGTTGCGAGAAAGGTGTCTGGTAGAGCATCTGTATTGATAATGGTTAGCATCTTGCTGGTCTAGCCCCTGTGCGATGTGTACCAATGTCTGAGTTGATTATTGTGACTCGGCTTCTCGAGAATTCATCTCGTGGCTGCTGACAACACCTCCAAGTAGTCTAAACTCAACAATGATGGTTTTTTCCTTCCTACATCCAACAATATGATCCGGACAACACGATCGATAATCAGGTGGACCTTCTCTTTATCCTCGTCAAGAACGACAGTGGGGCATGGAGCATTAGCAATAGCGTCACACCATGTGGCTAAAGGACAAGAACAATGTACTAGATAGCATTTGCGATGGCAGTGGTTAGCACCTCGATGGATTGACCCAGTCCTGCCATTGCGCGTTCTTCCTTGTTTCTAGCACACTAGAGCACGACACGCAAGTCTCCTTCTCTACAAACAATCCGGGTGTGTAGTGTTCAACGAGAGATCAGAGGAGCAGCAGACAGCATAGAAAACAAAGTGTACATATCATAGTCACGCTCGCCGGAAATCTCCATCGGCTCAATGAGACTTCAGCAACATACCAATTCAGCATCATGAGCGCCCTTTAAGAGCTGTTTCAGGTATTCTCAAGCAGGTCCGCACCCACGAAGACCCGGCGCTTGTCACAGTAGAAAATTCCTGATTAGTGTACAAAATTGCAACTTCGTGAAGTGTCAGGAAAAGGGTCGCGGAGACGTCCTCACTTGTGTTTCAACTATTCGGACACTTGAATTTTCCCAGTTGGGGACACCGTACTAGAAGAGCCCACGAAGTGCAAAAAGAGCCTGCTATGGAAAAGTTGTAAGAGTTTGAAGAATGCTTATACTACTAGCTACTTTCAACAAATGTTCACACGAACTCCGCGACGGAAACACGGCGACTATTAGATAGATGGCGTTTCATGAACCATCGCAGACACACGCGTGGTAGACCGACGGGTTTCCGCAAGCCGACTGCTGCTGGCATATTCGTGAAATAGCCTTTGCGATTGCAATCGAGGCACCCGCGACGACCATGAGAGAGGCAAGAAGGGCAAAAGTTGTGTGTTCATGTGCTCACCATCAAAGATCATGAATGGCGTTATTCAACAGACCGCTTTTTTTGCAGTAGGTCTTCAAACTCGTCCCGCGTAGCGTCTCGGAGTCCCACTAGATGGGGAAGAGATGTACCTGAAAAATGAATAGCCCAATGCAAAGGTTCTTTTGTGTGGTTCACCACATCCACTGTCGCCTCTTCAGCCACCCAGTCATATTCACCGGCATTGTCGTCCCTGTGCAAAATGAGATCATTGACGCTGCCTTCGCAAGCAACGTAGACATACGTGAGCCGATTTGCGTGCGAATCAAACTTGATTCCAAGTACAGCTTTGACTTCCGTCTCAAGTAATTCATCACCATGATAGGATGCAGCTGGTAGTCGCAGCCTGAAGTTTGCGCCCCAAGTGTGTTCTGGGGATCCTGCAAGAGCGTTAGGACAACACTCGCATGAAACTAGCCCAAAGCTCAGTGCACCAACGTCCGTCATTCCCCGGAAGGTTGCAATCAGGAAAGAGTCTCCATCGTCAGTCAACAGGGGCAGACTTCCACAAATAGCACTGACCGTCACAGGCACTTCCAGAACCAAGGAGTTCCCTCGCAGGAAGCTATCGTATACGAAGGACCCATCGACGTCGGCCAAATCTTTGATTGGATCGCAGATTTTGTTAAAACGAAGCGCTTTGCTCTCGCGGCGACAGAAGATCGCTGCACCATCATCATCACCTACAACGTCAAAGCCAAACATACAAGCCGTCTGACTCTCGACATTGCGCAGTTTCTGTATCCACGTGTCATAGTGTTCCAACGCTTCTCCATTCAGAAAGAGGTTACGTGCAAGTGCCTGGTCCACATGCTTGTGTGCAATAGCATCCATTAGGTGAAAGTTGGTGTAATTCGTTTCGGTAAATCGACAGACTGTTTTTACGTCAAAATATCCAAAGATAGTGCTCCCAATGTTGTCATCTAAGATAGCCAGAGTGCCGCTGTGGTCTCTTGCCAGGTCGTTCTTGAGTAGGTGTCGCTGTTTCGCCACTTGAAAGACGTTCGCGGGTACACAATAGTGGTGTCGAAATTTAACGATATAGTTGTCTTTACAGCTCACGCACATGAGCGCTTCAGGCCTTATGGAATCAATCTCGCGTACTTCGGGAAAAAATGGGATACATCCTTGTAGCCATTGTCCTGATGGCGAGCATCCAACTTTGGAACAAATAGCGCAAATAGTGGCGATAGACGTTGCACCATTCTTGATGCAAGACTTGCAGAGGCGCACTCCTTGAGAGAACGAAATGGAAATGTTCTTCTCCTTCCTCTCGCGAAGGCATTTGCATTCGTGCAAAGCATTCTGCGTTTGGCAGCAGCCGTGGCAGATCGATTGGGTTGTTATCTTGCTCATCCTCTCGTAATCGCGCAAAACGCTCTTTTTTTCTACTTCCACATTTCTCGAGAATTCCTGAAGCATTTTCTTCGACTCATGTCCGTACCCATATTCAAGATAGGCCCCAAACCGTATGTTTTCCACTTGCATCAACCGCTGGATGCACCCCAACTCAGCAATCTCTTCAAGTTTGCTTCTACATCGCGCAATCAAATCGTCTAGCTCGTTGTGGTGTCGTTCGAACTCGTCCTTTCCGATCTCCTCTAGCCAAAGCCGGGGTCGTTTGACGAGTGGTTCATCGGTTGTATCAATGGTCTTGTTCATGCTTGAATCAGTTGACTGTTCGTTGCCGCTTTTATAAAATGAGTTTCAAGTTTTGTTACAAGAAAAGAGACTTGGTGTGATCATCACCACAGAAAAAGGCTGTTGGCTTACTTCGGGTGAAACACAAGGAGCCAGCAAACACAAGTGGGTCAACCATGCATCCAGTCGTTGCATCAAGAAGACGTGCGTTCAAAGGTTTGGATCCCCACCTTTGTTAGTCCTCCGATTCCTCGCAAGTGTTTCTATACAGCTGCAGCACCTGGACCAAGTATGTTTTGAACCACACAATTTCCCAAATGTCCAATGCATCCACGGAGTAACCAAGCGCATAATCTGAGAACCAAGAGGCCAGGATAAGTGTCTGCGCCCAGTTTGCCAAGAGCAGTTGCTATGGAAGGATTGGATGGCTCGACTCCAAGACTTGAGGCAAAACTATGGCCTGACGCGAACCTCAACTCCAAGAGAGTTCCGAGAAGTATCAGTCTATCTGGATACGTTTGAGTCGCTTGCGTTGTCCATTGCTGCGACGGAGAGAAAGAGACAAAAGTTGAATTGTTCTATTGCGGCGATGCTGAATCCGTCACTGCACGACTTTCAGCGGTCCGTCGGAGAAGAAGTGTTGGGGTTGATCCGGAAACAATGGACTCGCCAGGTTTCTTTGGTTACAGAATCTTGGGATATCTTTCTCCGTTGGATGTGACGAAGCAGACTGCAGGTAGGTCAGCCTAATCTCTGAGCTGTGGTGCGACTGTCAATGAACGAATAGTGTGCTATAAATCAGGCTCAAAAGACGAGTCGTATCTGGTATATGAAGTCCTAAATCATCATACTGCGAAGACTCGTCGATGAGCCCACTCTTATAGCAGACCAGTGCTTCACGCAACACCTTCAAAGTGCCTTTTGTGCTCCCGAATCGGCGGCAGAGTGTAACGTAATAACTTTTGCTATATGTAATGCTAGAAGTCGTGTACTAATATGTACTCGGAGTATACATATGAACCGCTGCATCTTATAATATAGCAGAGATCATTCTTTTCGCGCAACACCAACAAAGCAGTGCCCTTTTGGTCAACATGTAGGCGAGCTGAAGCTCCTGAATCGGTGACAGAATGTACTACCAACTGAATCAATCATTCGCTTACGCAAAGAAAGAAAGGAAGTCTCTTCATAGTCTTGTTACGATCAAGTGGCGAATCAGTCGGTTCGTACACAGAGCCGACTCGCCCCAGTTGGTATTGCATCAGTCCACGAAAGTAGGCGGCATGTCGAACAAAGGAGTACGCACGCACGTTTGCTGGCCTCTTCCGCATAAGCGATGTGACGACCACTTTCCGATGCACGTTGTTGTTGACAGTTGTTGTAGCCATTTCGTTGGCTGGCGGTACATGCTATCTGCCTCAGTTTAGTAGTAGCCATCATAAGCGTTTCATTCAACTAAGGAACGACAAACTGTTTACCTTTGTAAACATGAGCATCAGCAATTGTTTTTTGTTTCACTTACCATTCCTCGTGCACCTCTGCTCTCTAGTGTACACCTCTTCTAGCTAGACTATTGATTTGTGCTATTTACTAGCCATTCTTACTCGCTATCTTTGGACTCTTTGGTCTGGGTGTCATCCGTATTTGGTTCGAAGATTGCATCAACATGGTCTGTGTAGAGTTGGACTCGGAGTCTAATTGGACTTGACGTTGTAACTGTGCGACATGACATTGTCTGGATCGTACTTCTGCTTTATGATTCCAAGGCGCTCCTGGTTCGTCCCAAACCCATTATTGAGATTATCCTCGGAGCTGTCCACATAGTTGATGTATCGCGCAGGGCTAGCACCATCTAGTCCGTTCAAATTGGACGCAATATCCTGAACGGTGGAGACCTTTTCGTCAATTAGGAGTGGATCGGTCCAGAAGTCACCCACATACCAGACAAACTGCTGCGAGCGAGGGAAGAACGCCGTGGCATCTGGCGCAACGTCCTCGATGGCTCCACCCCACATTTCAAGCAAACCAACTCCAGTACTTGTCGGCGAAAATACCGAGCTGAAGGCGTCGAGAAATGTATTGTCTGCATCGTCGTCACCGGAGAAGGTGAAACTACCAGCCGAAGACTCACCAAAATTGTATTTTGGGAAAATGTCCGTGAAGTCGTAGTAGAACTCGATCCAGGCCCAGTAGTTTTCTCCAACAATCTTGAAGTCTGGTTCAATGCCTTGCGCATCGAGGTGGCTCTGGATGTCGTCGTCCCACGTCCACAAGAATTGGACTAGCTGACCCCCAACCACAACGATAAGACCACCAACATCGCGGTTGTCAAGCTGAGAATTCATGTACTTGGCAGCAGTGGGAAATGATTCAAGTGGTAGAATCTGCTGAGCAAAGCTAAACGGCCCACTAGCGTCAAAGGTGTCGTAAGTGACTGAAGTCAGCACCCCGAAATTCGAAACATCACCACGAATGGCCCAAAAGAGATCGGGGTCGTTCGTGGCATCCACCTGACGCAGTTTTCCATCAGGCGTCACGATCGTAGCGGCAACGACAAAATCGATCGTCAAACCATGCTTGCGGGCCGATGGGCCCCAGCCTCCATGCAAAATTCCAGCCCCAATACCCCGGCAATTGCCCAAGGGAGGTGAACGACCAAATTCCACCAGGTGATTTGTGATTTCATTCAAAACAGCGCCACCTCCGACAGTCACGTACTGTGTATCGGGATCATACGATACTTCGTTCATCGACCTCATGTCAATCAGGAGCCCGCCTTGCGTCAAGAACTTTCCTGAACTACCATGACCTCCGGAGCGTACCGCCAGATCCAGTCCAGTTTTGGTGGCAAACGCGACTGCTTCCACCACGTCCTGGTCCGTAGCAGGGCGGAGAACCATGGATGCAACTGGTTGCGCAAATGGGTAGTCCAAGTCCCGTACCCACCTTGTGTGGGAATCGGCAAAGGCGGCAGGATCCGAGTACGCTGAAAACAGATCGGCATCTTCGCTGAGCTTTTTCAAGAGTTTCTTGGGGTCGACGAAGAGATCATCAAAGTCGGCAGGTTGCTTATTATTCTTGTTCGCCGAGGACGACGTCGCCAGCAAAAGGAGAGACAACACAAACAATTGCATACTATTGATTTTTTAGCAACAAAGATGGATCCAAGAAGGCAACACAAGAATGATGAGTTGTTTCAAATTATAAGGTGTCGAGCTAGCTTGCGCACAATGCCGGAACCTGGCCAACATCTGCTTGAAGTCTTTCCGGGACCACAGATCATTTTGGATGGATTCAATGAAGTCGAAGAGGTTCAGAAAGCCAGTATGAAAGGCTGGATACGACATGGTACTCTAACTATTGAGAGATCATACTTGGACGATGAATGCGATGGTTTCGTAGCTGAAGACATTCCAGTCCTGTCTTTGGAAATGTGACGACAGATCCGTCATTTAGGACGAAGTGAAAGTGTCCTTCTATACTCTGTACTCATGCACAGGAGGCTTGTTACGTATCCTTGAAGTCTACGCGGTGCCATGCTTCAAGGTACACCTTCTTCGCCAAATTTTGTGGGAGCAGCCATGACGCGACATACAACAACTAGCTAGTACTACTCTCAAGCTAGTGATTACCGCCCACAGACTGGCGGCGAATCAAAACTATGGACTTGATCGAAATCTCCTCATTATTATTGGTTCGTGCTCGTGGTGTATGAGAGGAGGGTTGTTGCAACTTGGGGATTAGTTCCCACATATGTGTCCGAGATTATCATTGCAGTATATGCAGTGTCGTGTTGCAAGACACGCCGTCCTCGTCTACTGATCAACCAGGCGCGACAAGAAGGCAATTAGTACCGCTTAATACTCTAGTGATTACCGCTCACAGAATAAGCTGTCCGGCGGAATAATCTTCTCGCTGCTTTGGAAGGTTGTTCAACGGTCCCCAGATGTGTTCAGAGTATCATTGAAGATGCTTCAAGTCACACCTTCCTCTGCCTTGTCTTAAACTTTCTTGTGGGCTAGACGCGACATAGATGGGGTTGGGGTAGTGTGTACTGTTACTTGCTATAGAGAGTTTAACTTCCGGGTTATATCCTTCCACCTTGCAGAGCTTTTATTAATGCCATCGAATCATAATGCGATTTGGGGCGAGGGGAAGGGAGAGTGGAGAAATACGAAGGACGAGTTGTCGTACATTGCATCGCGGACAAACTCAATCTGTATTCAGGTGGGGTCTGTAGTTCTTGTTATCGGATCAGCGTCAGGCACGAATATGATAGAAACTCAGCAACAACACGACGGAAGCACCCAAGTGACTTTTCCAGCTTCATCGGGGCGTCTACCAGTTGGTATCTCCGCGCTCGACTTGAGCATCATGGACTGGCGCGGCTCGCATAGAGCTAGGAGTCATGGTCAGAATTTTTTCCTTTGGAGAACCTTCGCAGCATGACACCACCATCTGACACCTGATACGCGCGAGACTTGGGAGATTGAAATGGCTCTTGACTGCAAAACAATTCCGCCTGCTAGGGCCTACCAAACACATACACACAGCAGAGTAATACTGTAAGGCGTTGAACTGACGGTATAACAGCTACTAGAGTATGTGTTACAGAAAGTAGAGGGTGTCGAACTGTTGGGCTCCCTGCTGGAATTGCCACGGTTTGCTTCGGCAAACTGGTCACAAAACTCGCCTCCTCTCTAAGCGCAATAATAGGGAGACTTTTTACATGATGAAATCAGGCTTTTCAACAAAACATTGCTTCCGAGTCGTCCTCCGGCCAAGATTCGAACATATAGTACTTGGACTGGTTTGTTCGTGCGGCTGGTTTGCTGATGGTTGTTACCTTCACTTTGCTCTTTGCGTTAGGAGGCTTCCGCTTGACAATCACCTTGCTTCGCACCGCTTCCCACTTTTTAGGTCGCTGAGTAAGAACGGGTGGCTCTCTTTCTGGTCGCTGTTCTTTCGGCTCTTGCTCCTTCTGTTTGTCCTCCGAAGTGCTGATTGCGAGCTGCACAATGTCAAGTAGTACCGGTGCCGTGGGCTCGGTTGAACCAAAGGTCTCTTCAAATAGATCAATCTTACGTCCCTGCTTGTCAAGGATGTAGAAATTCAGAGGTTGAAAGTAATCGTCAAACGGTTTCGGCATGTTGATTTGGATGCCCGTTAGAATCACCAATGTACTGGTTGCGCTACCAAACTCCACATTCACAATCTTGTCCAGCATCTCCTTGGCGATACTATGCGTCTCCATAGCCAGCGCTGCTTGTTTACTATTCATGTCGGAGTTTTCAAGAATCTTGTCTTTGCGCTGCGCAATGCGATGCATCAAGTATGCCATTTGATAGTCATCTGGATTGTCCAACAACGACGGCAGGGGCTTGCCCGAACAGCAGTGAACAAGCGCGCCAATGGCAGCCCCACACGCGGTACCGGAATGAGTCTGGCCTTCGCGAGAATACTTGCCTAGATTGCACGTATCATCGAGTCCCACGTGTGGTGCCATCATGACAAAGCAGTGTCCATCGTTGGGAACATGATGCGAAAACGCACCGAAACCAGTTTTGCCAGTAAAGGGGACGCCTAAGAAAGAAACGTGGTCTGGGTGAGATGGATGATATATAAGTTATCATCATGAATCGTCTTCACTTCGAGCCATGCTCTTACCAGCTAGTCCTCCGAGATGAAAGACTTCCCCGAGGTATTTCGTAAAGAGATCTGTAATATCACCTTCTTCATGATTGATCTCATCAGGACAGACGCTCTGCGCAAACAACGTGTTGTCGTCCGTGTAGCCACGCTTTTCAATCACGCTGGCTACCTTTTCGAGAATCTGAGCGCTGGAAAGAGCCCCGGGAAAGTGACGATCGACCAGTCTTGCGATATCCGCCTTCTCGTTGATGACTTCAGCGCATCGATACGAATCCACGCCTCCTTCCCTACCAATGATCGCCTTGATTTCAATCGCAGCGGCCTCAAACGCAGCCGTATCTTTGAGCTGCTTGTTTTCTCCTCCTCGCATGGCATCAGCATTCGAGTGGCGATGGTGTTGCTCTGGGGCCATGATTGCTTGGTTCGTATTTGTAGCTTCCCTCGTTTTGTGATGGGTCATCACAACCAGATGCTTGCCTTGGTCGCTCGTGTTCTCGACGACACACGCCAGTCGGTTTTGAGCCTACGTGGACTGATATCCACCAATCCGAATGTAGCAAGGTTTCCTCCGAACGCTGGATTGATACAGTAGATGATACGGTACGTGTTATTTCTATATAATTCGCATAGGCACCTACGTGGCGGGTTTGTCAGATTTGTACTAGATGACATAAGCCTTAATAGTAAAACGTAAAAGGGGAATAGTAGTTCGCTGTTCAGACTGCAAGGCGCGTCTTACTATGAGGCTTGTTGTTCGAAAAGTATTGCACACGTAGCTGTAAATCATCACCGAGGATGCATCCTCTGTATCAGTACTGGCAACATGCTAACATGTCTAGCTAGCAACTGCCGCAGCTGCTAGAGTTCACCATTTCCAAAAACAACTACATGCACATTGGACATGTGCATGCTGTTTGCTATCCCTCTTACCTTTACTAGATAGAGACTGCCCAAAGACACAAGCCTTCTTCTATATTGTCATCATCATTCTATATGAGGTGCTTGTCAACCACTGTATCTGGAGAGCTAGTACTTGCTAGCTTCCGATTCTTATTGTTAGATCAAGGGTCGTGAGCATACACATCATTTTTGGCATGCTCAGATGCATCAGCTTGCTCCTCAATGCAGACAGCACATGACTCCTGAGTGCTGGCTTCAGTTTGAAGCTTAGTTTTCCCAATGTTACCGTGGTGTATCTGGCTTGATCACGCTTTGCTTTGCTAAGCACCGCCAGTACCTGCTGAGAAAATCTCAAAGGACACCGCTCCAGTCAATGATGGTCGGTCTGCCATCCCTTGTTGAATCAGGGGATGAAGATGAAGCAGGTATCTCTTGATTTCTGGGTCTGGGGTACTATGTCTTGATTGTGTGTCCACTGCATGATACACCAGCTTAATATCTCTCCCACCCCAGATGGGGTTTCTTGTTGAATTGTTGCAACAGTTGAGGCAGTCATTTGTACCAATGGGACTTCTTCTTTGGCCTGATGTACTTATGTCTCACTAATCTGGTGGTCTTGTGGAATGCTGGGCACAGTTTAAAAGTGATTCTTCTCCAGAACCTGCTTGGTAGAACCTTTGCTTCCTGACCGGGGGCCAGTTGTACAGTTATTTGATGTAGTTGGTCTCTTCTTTGGCTGGTACTTTCTTCATATGTGGTTTTAAAAAAATGTACCAGTCAAAACTGTCATAGCTCTTGGAGTATTTTCTGTGGATGGTTTTGAACACAATCAAGATTTGGACAGAGTGGTACAAGATATGGGCAGCATGAATTGGTTTGGTTCGTGGACATGATCTGGCTTCCACTAATGTTATCAAATGAGAGCAGGCAGTGAAATAAGTTTCTATGATTTATGCGAAGAAGGATAAACTCCTCCCCGCTGACTATGACTATCTCTTCCCCACTCTAACCCAACACCTGACAAAGAGCACAACAGATTTTGAAAACTGGTTGAATGCTTTCTGTGACCTCTTTCAAAGGAGTATTGGGTGTGTGAAACGTTCAGCTGCTCAAGGTACCTTGAGCATTCAGGATTATTTTGCCTGCCAAGAGCAGGTTGCTGTTCCATGATTCTAACCTAGCCTGCCTGTCGCTCTATTAGAGACTACTGGGCACGCAGGTTGGAAGTGAAAAGGCATAGGGCACTATGCGATAGTGATAACGATATTGATCCCCCTGCCATATGTCTTGGAGTCCCAACCTTTGATGTGAAAATACTACTACACTCATACGTAGGAGTCACTCATGTGGTGACATAGAGTCTTATTGTTGAAGTCACCTGTGATTTGTTCACCAGCAATACTGTGCTGACATTGGTACTAGTGGGCAAGTGGTCAATCTTTTGTCTTGATTGTTTCCTTTTTCCTGTCATGTCTGGTAGCTAGACTGTTGACGTCAGCACTCAGACTGTCTGTGGAAAGCCTTTTTTGTAGAACTTTTGTTTGGTTAGCATGTTTATGTCTTGGTTTCTAGCCCCTTGAAATTGTGGAACATGAGAACAGACTGGGACTTGGTTGCATTCAATGTCCGTGTTTGTGCATGTATAATTTGATATAGTCATATGGCAAGGAGTTCAAATTTGCAAAAGAGCCAAAAACTGAGCCAGCCACACTGGGCATAGCCTTGAATATATAAATGACACAAATGGTGGCTGTTTCTGTTAGTGCAACAGTAAAGCTTGAGGAGAAAAAGGCACTGCAAATTGAGCATCACAAGTTTTTGGCTCTGGTGCAAGCTCAGGCATCCCCCATACTAGACACTAATAAAAAGATAAAGACCTTTGTGTCATTACAATTGGGAAGTTAAATTATCTGTGATGAATTTATCTACATTTGAATGTATACATTGCAAGATGGCCTAACAATTACTTAGAGAAGCCAAACATTCTCTAAATTTGACACAAAATCCTCTGTCTGAGCTTTGCTCACTCTCAAAGTGGACTTCTCGTCATCATAGTTGTTTGTTGGCCAACGATTGTACTAGAAACTTTGACAGATCCTATTGGGACAGGTGATCATTGGGTACATGTAGTACCAAACCTATTCATGGGTGGTGACACGGTTGATACTGACAAATACCTGCCAATGTACACTCAATTGATATCCTACAACAGAACACGTTGGGACCAAATGTTTTGTGGCAGACTAAGTAAAGAATGATGGGCACAGTTAGGACATTGTTCTTTAGACCCTGATGCATAGATGGCACCTTCTAACAAAGGTACTGGACACGTGGGTCAATTGTGTACAGGCGTAGAGCACCTTCCACCCCCAACATTCAGTGTTTGTGAGCCTCCTTTCGAACTCCTTTTTTACATCAAAACATGGTACCAGAATGGCCTCTTATTGTGTAAAGTTCCTCACACAGGTGTTCAGTACACCATTCCCAACTTATATGACAACTTATGGTGGTTGAACATATACTGTCCCCATTGTCCGTGAGGGTACTTGGCACCCATCATGTCTACTATGCGCATGCCCATAATGTCTGCTGATTGAGGACCAACTTAGGCCCGAGATCTGACAATAGATATGGTAGCCATTTCTCTCTAGTCTGATCATTGAAAGCACCATCTTGATGTATCAGCGTAGTCGTGTCTATCGCATACGATAACTGTGCTGTTTTTGTGCTTTGTGCTCTAGTCTCCTCCTCTACATAGGCGACATTTATAATAGTATCTCTCGGTAGATTGAGCATGGTCTGCAATGTTCCATTAGGCCATTTAACGACGATCGAGTCTATGCCATCCTGACCCAATCCAAAATGCCCTCTAACATCACTCGACGACTGAAAACCACCCGTCGTACTCACATATCGAGATTGCACTTGCTCTCCCTGGTACAGTTTTACTAGCGACCCGATAGCGTGCCTATTTTGAGGTTTATAATCTAGTGAGATGCCGATATAAGATCCACTTTGTTGATTTTCGTAGATCGATGCCGTTTGATTGATATTATTCAATACTAGATCTAGGTCACCATCATTGTCCAGGTCCGATAGTAAGCCTCCTGTGGTTGCTGATGGATC
>JAVCKV010182407.1:0-17250 GCA_032274145.1 Herpochondria borealis | reverse complement strand
CGCTTACCCGCAGATACCCGTTTCCCTGATGACGTGAAACAGGTGAACGTCCGCGTAATGGGGAAAGACCGCATACTCTCTCCCGTCGATAACACCTGGGACAGCTTCTTTCTCGCCAGTGAGGGAGTGTCCGAGGATTTCATGAACGAGCGGAGTTCTCAGGAACAGCAAGAGCGCGAGCCTTTCTGATGCTGAAATACCTACTCGACACCAATATCGCTATCTACGTGATCAAACGTCGTCCCCTTGAGGTCATGGATCAATTTAACCGTCACGCGGGGCAATTGTGTCTCAGCACCATTAGCCAAGCAGAGCTGTTGCACGGCGTGGAAAAGAGCGCGCAACCGACGCGTAATCTTGCCGCACTAGAAGATTTCTGCTCGCGCTTAATCATCCTAGATTACGGCCAAAAGGCCGCAGGGCACTACGGGGATATTCGCGCAGACTTAGAGCGCAAAGGCACGCCTATTGGCGTCAATGATCTGCACATCGCCGGACACGCTCGTAGTGAAGGGCTGACAGTTGTCACCAATAACCTACGTGAGTTTGAACGCGTAGAGGGACTCCGTTTAGAAAACTGGGTTTAGAACTAGAGTGTGAATCAGCAATGGTCGAGAACGATGAAAATAGGCTGTGGATAGAAGACGAAACGTCAGCCCGAGCGCGAATTGAGCAGGCACAGGCCCTCAAGCCTGTCGCCGCTGAAAGCGGTATGCGGTTTGAGGCATACCTGACCCCAGACCTTGCCGAATGGGTTTTAGGTTTGGTAGAGAAGGGGGTTTTTCTCGATCCAGGCGAAGCCATGTACTGCTTTATGAGGGAAGCAAAAGAACTTGATCCTCACAGTGATCTCAAGGAAGAGCTTCTACGACGGCGGTTAGCGGAAGCAGAGAAGGGTGAGTTCATCCCGATAGAAGACGTGAAGACCCATATAGCTGAGCTGAAAGAGAGCCACGAAACAAGGCCAGAACCTGCTCGCTGGCAAAAAATCGATCAACCCCCACCCTCAGAGTAGATACGTGAGGCACCACTAAATTGGTGTGACAAGCTAAATTCGTATAACAGGTGATATGTTAATAAACTAGGGCGACGGCCTTATCTAGCCAATTTGGGGCTGATAAAAAATCTGACCTCACACCGAAAAATTCGATAATCCATACACAACGGTGTTTGTACTGATTTATCTAGAGATGAAAAAACATGTTTCACGATGCGACAGGAACTCAAGTAAATCTGCAGGATAACTGGCCTCCTATCGATTCAGTGGCTAGACGTTTGTTACAAACGGTGTCCGATTATACCGAGATAGAAATAGAGCTAGAGAACTGCCTTTACATTGCAGAGGTAATGGTAGGATTGGCTAACCTACAACAAGCTAAAGATCAGCACCATCCCAGTCTCCACGCATTAGCTGCAACTTCTTTTGAATTGTCGAAATTACCCACAATAACTGCAACTTACGATGACCTCGTTGTGGAGCGCTCACTAGAATGCTCTTTCTTCGTCCGATACGCTAGACCGTTTATAACAGCTCAAGGTCGAGCCACTATAGAGAAGAAAGTTGTTAAAAAAACATTGCATGCAAACCTGATCCCACATCACGAAAAATTGGTTGAGACTCGTCATGATCACTTCGGCCACGCTACCTCTGCAATTACGAGACAACCGATAAGAATTTTTGATGCCAGTCGTCCTGTTGATGAATGGCAACTTGACAGAGGACACTCCTCACTACACTCGCTTTGTTACAACGAGCAGTGGCTGACACAAACTAGATTTTGTATACAGCACTTCCAAACTCATTGCAGAACAACAGCAGAGAAATCATTTGAAAGGCTTAAAGCAGAGCTAACTGTGGATGACATAAACCGGATCAAGAACGGTCACTGGAGTACCGATCCCAGCGGTAAGGCTTATGACCCACCTGAAGATAGCCCCCGGAACTAACGCGCACTATGGGGGCTTATGACAAATTCAGTAGCGTTCAAGAATCTGTGTCATTTCTTTAAACGGAACAAAAGAGATGACAGAGGGTGTAGATAAAACTGTGTAACTGCTTATCATCACAGCCAGCGATGGCAAGGATAAGCACCATGGACCAGAAACAACTCGAAGCATTTGCACGTGAAGCCGCCAAGTCGATCAAGACTGAAAGCGACCTTGATGATTTCCGTAAAATGCTCACCAAAGTTACCGTCGAAACAGCCCTCAATGCCGAGCTCGACGAGCACCTCGGCTACGACAAACACCAACCCAGCGCGGGATCCAACAGCCGTAACGGCAAAACCAGAAAAGCGCTGCAAACGGATGCTGGGCCTATTGTGCTTGAAACCCCGCGCGACCGAGATGGCAGCTTTGAGCCCCAGCTGGTCAAGAAGAAACAGAGGCGCTTCACCTCGATGGACGAGCGCATCCTGTTCCTCTACGCTCGGGGCATGACCACCCGCGACATCGTCGCTACGTTCAAGGAAATGTACGACGCAGACGTATCGCCTACGCTGATCTCCAAGGTCACCAACGCCGTGCTTGAGCAAGTGATCGAATGGCAGGCCCGCCCGCTGGATCCTGTCTACCCCATCGTCTACCTCGATTGCATCGTGGTAAAAATTCGCCAAGATAAGCAGGTGATCAACAAGGCCATCTACTTGGCACTGGGCGTGAATCTCGAAGGGCACAAAGAGCTACTGGGCATGTGGTTGTCCGAGAACGAAGGTGCCAAGTTCTGGCTCAGCGTGCTCACCGAGCTGCAGAACCGTGGCGTCAAAGACATCCTGGTTGCCTGTGTCGATGGGCTCAAGGGGTTCCCAGAGGCCATCAGCGCCGCGTTTCCCCAGACCCAGATCCAGCTCTGCATCGTGCACATGGTGCGCCACTCGATGAAGTACGTGCCCTGGAAAGACTACAAAGAAATTGCGGCGGATCTCAAGCTTATCTACCATTCCAAGACCGAGGAGGAAGGCCAGTTGGAGCTGGAACGATTCGGGGAAAAGTGGAGCGATCGCTACCCGCAGATCAGCCGCTCATGGGAAGCCAACTGGGAGAACCTGTGCGCGCTCTACAGATACCCCGAGGAGATCAGGCGAGCGATCTACACCACCAACGCCATTGAGTCGCTGAACAGTGTCATCCGTAAGGCGACTAAACAACGCAAGCTGTTCCCCACGGACGCCTCAGCGCTGAAGGTGGTCTATCTGGCCATCTCGGAAGCCTCCAAGAAATGGACGATGCCGATACGGAACTGGAAGCTGGCGCTGAATCACTTTATGATCGTCTTTGAAGAGCGATTGAAAGACTACGTTTAAGCACTGCAGTTACACAGAAATATTTACACCCTCAGATGACACAAAAGTTTGAACACCGTCGACTACTACCCTCCATCATATTCAATAGTTGCCTCAAGAGCGCTTCTAAGCCAATCCCAAAAGCTACCTAACTCCTGCTTGTGTTCATAACCCGGACTAGCAAAGTCATGGATAATCACCACTTCTTTTTTATTATCCCAGCAGGCTACATCATCATTATCTTCTCTGCGCGCAAAGGGAACTAATTCACGAGTAGGGTAACGCTCTTTCAACCCATTAAAGCGAGCGCGAAGTTGATCACCCTGCATAACAATCCAAGGATCAAAATCAAGTAACCTTTGCTCTTCAACTATCCGCAAGAAATCTTGCGGATAGTCAAACCATTCAGGCTTTTCTGCTTGTGTTAATAATTGTACTGACATTACTAGTCTACCGATCCAACATAAGGTGAGCCACTAGGGTACGTATTTCGAAACCCCGAATTTTGTTTTCCAATCCGCAAGTTAACTGCTTCACCCCACGTTGAAGGGACTCCTCTTTTTGTAGTGAAACGCTCTACAAGATTTGCAGGTAGAGCATCTGAAGCATTTCGAATGTTTGCTTGGACATTCACACCGGCTCTTGAAGCTGCTAAAACACGAGTATTGTCAATAGAAGTCAAACCGCCGTCGTTCATTTTAACCACATCAATAGCGTCGCCTTGCCAACCACTAGCTTTCATGCTTTGCGTTAAATCACCAGCTCCATTAACTGAGCTTTGACTAAAGCGGATTGAGTTCGGGTCTAAACTCTTTGCAGCGGAAACCGCATCAACACCCTTATCAACTCCTCGAATCAGGCCTATACCTGCCGGAACATAAGGTAGCGCAGCCAAAATACTGTCTACACCTAAAGCGAATCCATTCCAAAATGTCGGTTCATTTGCATATATCGCAGCACTTATCCCGACAGAAATACCATCAACTGCATAGTCAAGCGGTATTTCACCATCAGGATCGATGTAGCGATACGGGCTGTTGTTTGCGTAGTGATATCGGCCAAACATGTTTGGCGAACCGGCACTTGCCACAACTGGATCAGTGCTCATGAACCGACCAATTTGCGGATCATAGTACCGCTGCTGCGCATACACCAACCCGCTACCGTCTTGCACATGACCGGTGTAGCCAACATCGGTGCTGAGCAACCCACAGCCCTCAGCCGGAGCATAACTATCTTCGTTGGCTAGCTTTTCACCATAAGGGGAGTAGTTTTCTGTCCAACACACTTCGCCCGCTTCACTGAATGCAGCAACTGGGCTACCCAATGCGTCGGTATGAAAATACACCACCTCATCAGTCGCCGCTTGAGCAGGCCCTGTCAACGCTATCAGCGCCAACGTTGCAAACCCGATTTGGCGTAAGCCCCGACCCAGTGAGAAAAAACGTTTGTTTAGTTTTTGTTCCATTTCCATGTCCATATTCCTCACTGTTGCGCGCTGGTGGCAGGGCCTTCGCCCGTGGGTGCGGCACTGCCCGCAGGCAGTAGAACCACCTTGTCTATCTCGATATCACCATCACGCGCCCAGAGCGTAAGAACGTGCTCACCTCCAGCTTGTACGGTCACGGTCTGATTGGGCAGGTTTTGCCAGACGAGCGTCCCGTAAGTGTCGCCGTACCAATAACGGTTGTAGTCACTGCCACCGTCCCAGTCGATCCACGTGGAGTACCCGCCGCTGTTCGCTTTACCGCGTATCCACACATCATAGGTACCGGCTTGGGTGCCTGTGATCGTCCACGCCATACTCGAACCTGCACGCACGCCGTACCACCCGCCGCCCACAGCTTTTAGGCCTTGGTCGCCTGATGCGTCAGAGTCACTGACAAGATCCCATTTGACCGTGCTACTGACCGCCGTCGTTGTCGCCTGTTCGGCTTCTAGCGAGACGATGCCATTGCTGGCTTGAATGTAAGCACCGCTGGTGCCGGATCCCGTACCACCGGATCCACCGGTACCGCTCCCTGATCCACCCGTATCTTCACCGTCGCGTGGGCTTTCCGTCGGACCTTCACCTGTCGGTGCGGCACTGCTGGCCGGCAGTAGAACCACCTTGTCAATCTCCACGCCAGGGTCTCGTGCCCAGATCTCGAAGGTGTGCTCCCCGCCCGCGGTCAACGTAATCTGACGATTCCAAAACTCACGCCATCCCCACTCGCTGGAACTCGCGAAGTATTGATACCCACTATCTCCATCGAGGTTGGTGTAGACCGAGTTATCACCCGTGTTGCGTATACGCGCCCAGATCTTATATTGGCCGCCGTGCTGCGCTTTAACTTGCCACGCCAAACTCGGGCCACTGCTGTAGTCCACTCGACTCGTCACGTTGACGCTCATGCCTTGATCGTTCGACAAGCTGCCGTCGTTCAACGTGTCCCATGTTCCGTTGAGACTAGTATTGGCCGCACTCTCGGCTTCAAGCGAGACGGTCTGGTCTGCGCCTTGGATAAACGCACCGGTGCCTGTACTCCCCGAACCACTACCACCCGTCGAGCCACCTGAACCTCCAGTACCACCCGTGTCTCCGCCCTCACGTGAGCTTTGCACCGGACCTTCCCCTGCGGGGGCTGGGTCACTGCTCGGCAATAAGACCACCTTGTCAATTTCTACACCAGGATCTCTCGCCCAGATCTCGAAGGTGTGCTCGCCGCCTGCCGTGAGGTTCACTGTACGGTTCCAGAACTCCCGCCATCCCCAGCTCGTGGAACTGGCAAAGTATTGATAGCCGCTATCTCCATCCAAGTTGGTGAAGACCGAGTTGTCGCCCGTGTTGCGAATCAGAGCCCACACTTTGTACTCCCCACTGTGCGCTGCTTTGATTGTCCACTTCAGGCTTGGCCCACTGGCGTAATCCTGACGGCCGGCGATGCTCGCTTTGACCGCCTGATCGTTTGAGTAGTCAGCGTCGTCCAAAACTTCCCAGTCGCCGTTGAGGCTTATGCGCTCAGCGCTTTCAGCTTCTAGTGAAACGGTTTTATCCGCCCCTTGGATGAAAGCACCGGCACCACTCGAACCAGAACCGCCACCGGATCCATCGGTACCGCCCCCTGAACCGTCAGTGCCACCATCGGTGCCGCCTGACCCGCCCGTACTGCCATCACGGGTGGTCTCAGTCGGTCCCGAGCCACTCGGCACGTTAGTGCCCGTTGGAACGAGCACGATCTTATCGATAGCAATGCCCATCTCCCGCGCCCATAAGGTCACGGTGTGAGTCTGTCCGCTGGTCATGGACACCGACAACTTCTTCCACACCCATTGGTTGTAGTCGGCGCTGCCGTGCCAGTAAGTGCCTTTATAAGTATTATCCAGGCTCAGGTGCACAGAATCTGTGTTGCCATCTTGGGTGTAGGTACGCACCCACACGTCATGGTTGCCGGATCGATCAGCCGTGACCTGCCAATGCAAGCGTGGGCTCTGGGCGTAAGTACCTGCGTCGGTGCCACTGTAGTGACCCGAACCAACGGCTACCACAGCTTCGCTATTGGATGCACCCGAGAGTGTTTGTACTTCCCAGCGATCAGCGGAGCTGCCTGCTTCCAGAGCGGCGTTCTCTCCTTCCATCGAGACCACACCACTGCCTGACTGAGCATAAGCGCCCGTACCGCTGGTACCTCCTCCTGAACCGCCAGTACTTCCCCCTGCACCGCCAGTGCCACCATCATTCGTGGCAGAGCTGTCACGACGGGCGACCATTTTCCCGGCCACATAGTGATATTCGCTGTGCGTGTCTTTATCATCATCCAAGCGATAACGCAGTACGCCGCCTTGGTCATACACGTTGTACGTCTGTTTGCCTCCCTTGGTGGTGCGCACACGACGACCGTGGCCATCGTACAAATAGCTGTTGCCATCGGATGTGGAGGTGACTTGATTGGCCGCGTTGAACGTCAGATCAACCTTGCCATTGTCGAGGGTGTTTCCTCGGGCGTCATAACGAAAACCATAGCGCGCCAACGGGCCGCTGATGCTGGTGAGCTTGTTACTGGAGTCGTAGTTGTAATCTGAACGACTGCCATTTGTCTCAACCCAATCGATGTTGTCTTCGTCGTCGTAGGAAAACTGACGGAAGCCAAGATCAACCGATGACACCGTGGCCAAGCGATTGATATCGTCGTAGGTCATGCTGAGTGAATCACTCTGCTCACCACTTATACCAATGGATGACACATTACGGGAATCATCGTAGCCGTAGTCGTGCTGAAATTTATTAGTGCTCCCAATTTTGGTTCTGCGCAATTTCGGCAGATGATTGGACGTAAGCGACTGGTAGAACCTCTGCTGACTACCGTATTTCACTTCCTGTGTAGCGCCGTTACCCCAGTAGTACAGGTTGCTGGCGATCGTTTTACCGCCGCCGGAAATTTGGGTGGGGCGTCCTTGAATATTGGGAGAAAAGCTATATTTTCGACCTGTGGGATACGTAATAGATTCCAGGTGTCCACGCAAATTGTGGCCATACTCCAACGCAAAGCTCTTGCCTAGAACATTGACGGATTCATCCGTCAAACGCCCGGCAAGATCGTAAACGTAAGCGGTCGAAGCGCCATTGTCGACTGAAGTTGTTTTTAATAATCCATCAGGGTAATAGGTGAAATTTACGTCCGCATCACTTCCGTCGCGGTTGACTCGTTGAAGCTGGTTGTTTTTGTAATAGCTGTAGTAGGTAGTCTGACTTCCTGATGCGACGTAGTCGATTTCACCATCGGCTTTATAGCCATAGGTGGTGGTACCCGTCTCAGGATGCGTTTCGTAGTTCAGCAAGCCTTCAAAGTTACCTCCTTCTGCACGATAGCCATAACGCCTTGTTAGACCACCTTGTACTAGTGAAGTCATGCGGCCTACGACATCCCTGCCTATTTTTGTTACAACACCCGCTCGATCGATATTCACCGACCACGCAGAACCGGGCCCACCATAGGCTTCCAATAATGTGCGAGTTGTTTTACCGCGTAGATCAGTGCGTTGGGTGTAGAGGTTACTACCACTGATACCATATTTATAAGTCGCTGACTTGGTGCCCCCGTTGGCCAGCGTATGCTTTTCTGCAGTAACGCGACCCAAGCCGTCGTAGCCGAACTCAGTGACAACACCACCGCTTCTTCTATTATAATATTGAGGATGGTACAGCTCATTGAGTTTCTGCTTCTCGAGCCTCCTGAATACATCATATTCCCAATTGGAATAGACGTTTCCTAAGTCCCCTATCACTGTTTCCGAAACGGGTAACAACAGAGCGTTGTAATTAGTCGTCTTGATCGTACTGCCTAGCTGTTCTGTCAGTTTTGTCGTTTTATCTGCATTAGTACTCCAGATAAACTTTTGAACAGCATCACCGCTGACGGGCGACGTGGCAGAACTTAAGCGCCGCGAGGTATCGTAGTCGTATGTCCACTTGGCACTGTTATTGCCCCATAGGGATTCAGTCTTTACAGTCCCGTCTTTGTTCACCCCCCGATAGCGCGTACTGCCATTGGGGTCACGTTCAGTCCGCGCGACACCTCGATAGAAATTACTGAAATAGCTGTAATTTCCTTCAGCGTCCGTCACTTTTTTTAATCGGCCCTTGTCATATTCGTATGCTGTTGTGATGCCATTTTTCTTTTGGCTGTCCATCACTCCGGAGTAAGGATCAAACGAACGATACTCGGTGCCAACCCCAGAAACACTGCGTTGCTTCCAAGGCCCTACCTTCCATATAGCCGCTTGAGCGCCCTTAATCTTTGGTAAAAATAACGGAGGCATAGAGGCGTGATATGCGAAGCTTGTTGTTCTACTGCCGCCTTTCGCGTTATCTTCAACAATCGTTTCAGGCTGACCATAATCATTGAAATCCGAGTACTCCGAGACGTAGGTCAGTTTTTTGCTAGAATCATTGAGGTCATAATAAGTCGATTCTTTTCGAACCACTCTTTGTCGTGACGCTGCAAAGTACTGGTTATCCTCCAGCTGGAGATTTGAATCATTCATGAATGTGCCTAACCTCTTCCATTGAGAAGCTATTTGCAGGCCTCCATTGCGGAGTTTTTCTTGATTGCTTAATTTCAAAAAAGAGGTCAAATCACCTGATCGGTTAAGATACACCGATTCTTTTAGCAACAATCCCCTGTCATCTGGTGACAAAACATTTCCAGTTTTGTCGCTCAAAGCTTTGCGGTGAACATACTCTCTGGTCCAGAGAGGAGAGCGAATAGCTCGGGTTATTGTGTCATTCCCCTCTAACGCGTTGAACGTTAATACTGAACTCTGTCCTTGAGGATTTGATAGCGTTCGCTTAGTCGCCACAGGAGACTTTCCAAATCCCCTGAATGGCCTCTCATTGGGGAAAAATCCTAGGTATGCTGAGCGCTCTTCGTACTCATTTTCATAACTGACAGTCAATCCTTCTGGTGTGGAGTAGCGGCTCACTATGTACTGTAACGACTCTTCACCATCGATTCGGCTGTATCTATCGTATGCTCGCTGAGGGCTTCCAGAAACTTCCCAGTACTTGCCATCTTCGCGAATAAACTTGTTTCCGCTGACCGTGATTTTCCGCTTATTGGGATATCCATTAGACTCATAACTGGCTAAGTTTTTTTGATCTAGAGTGATACTCCCGTTGTAGTTAAAAACAACCTCTCGACCGTCGTTGGCCGTTATTCTAAGGATTGACGCCGTATGTATGCCGGAAATGAATTCCGACATACTGTAGTGACCTTTATCATAGGTCCAGGAGTGTTCAACAACATCAGCGGTCTTAGGGTGATATGAATATTTTATCGATTGACCGTGTGGATCTGTAACTGAAGAAAGATAGATTGACAGAGGTATTTTAACCTCTGAATAATACTCTTCGTCATATTCAATTGTCGGAAAGTATGAATTACTTACATCAAATTTGTACACCATGCCATCTGGCGAATATGCCGAGATGCTTTCTGACACCCTCTCATCACCCAGACCTCCTGTCCCACTGCACTTCAAATACCAGTTATCCGCACTGACAAAATCGGCATTTGAGGGGAAAGAGCTTGCACCTTTGATCGCAGGGTTTTTGGCCGAATAGAAAGATATATTTTTACCATATAAGTTTAAAACTATCGGTCTTTTATATTCATGTAATATTGATTCTTCAGTGTTATCTGTAGAAAGCTTGGTTTTACTCGGTCGGCAGTAGAACTGTCGATCTTCAACGCTCTGCGCAGTATATTTACGGTTCGTATTCCAGCTCCCAGATTTCCTTCTTACACCTGTCCGTTTTTTGATACCGGTTCCTAGTAACTGGGGTATTAGGATTTGTTTTTTATCTCGCACGACGACTAAATCGGGACCATTTCCTTTAATCCGCATATCTTCATGGATAAAACTAAAACTCCCAGTCAACGAATTATATTGCTCACCCTCCAGCCAGCTGATTTTGCTCGTCTTGAGAAGATCAGAGATCTCAATTGCTTCACCGCCCGCCCCTATGGCATGCACAGCACTGACAGGGGCGTATAGAACAAGACAAGAACACAAAGTTCGAATAATTGTTGATGAGAGCCGCACGAAAACATCCCTTTAGTTAGTCCTAGGGATCTGTAGCGACCTACTACATATCATCTGTACCTAAATGTACATGTGAGTGCCGTAATGACCCGTCTTGAGGCACCCACTTACCAAGCCCCTACAACCTCAGCGCGCTCTTCCTCCCCCACTAAATCCATATAGATCGCCGTGGTCTCCAAGCTCTTGTGACCCAGTAGCTTTTGCACGAGGCGCGGGTTACGTGTCTTCTGAGCCAGTCTGACCCCGAAGCCATGGCGCAAGCCTTTGGGGCTGGCATGATCGCCCTCGATGCCAGCCTTCTGCATCACCGCCCAAATGTGCTTGGTCGCTTGGGTTCGACCCCACGGCCACAGCTTGGCCTTGCCGCCGTTCTTGGTCTTCTGTTGTTTTCGGATGCGATGCACCAGCTCGAGCGCGTCCAGGTGATGATCTGGCAGCGGCACCGATCGGTAGGTGGTTTGGTTGCGTTGTTTCAGAGTCCGTAGCCGCAGCGACTTGGCAGACAGGTCGACGTGCTCAAGCGTGAGTTCCAGGGCTTCGGAGATTCGGCACCCTGAATAGGCTAGCGTCAGGGCAAAGGTGCGCACCTCGGCACGCTCGAGTTTGTTGGCCGTCGCGATGAATCGCTCTTGCTCGTCGAGGGTCAGGTACTTGCGTTTTCCACTGATAGTGAACAGTTCTCTAGTCATGTGTTCACTATCGCGACGTTTCACCCCTCGGTCAAGCCTCTCAGGTCTCGTTTGATCTCGCCGCTATATGCATATACACTTGTATAGACGTTACAAAGGCTAACTATGTACGAGTGGGACGAAGATAAAGGGCAAACCAACCTCTCCAAACATGGCTTGAGCTTTGAGGATGCGGGGGCAGTATTCACAAGCCCATGCGTCACCTTTCGTGACAAACGGTTCGACTATAACGAAGAACGGTTCATCACATTAGGCACCCTAGAGGGGCGCATCGTGGTGATCGCTCATACGCCAAGGGGCGAAAAAACACGTATTATTTCAATGAGAAAGGCAAATCATCGTGAACAAAAAACGTACACACAGCAACTTGAAGAAGATTGACGCCATGCGTGACGAAGACATCGATTTCAGCGACATTCCCGAGCTGGATGATGATTTTTTCAAGAACGCTAAGGTGGTCGTATCCCCTGGGAAAAAGCAAATTGCCTTGCGTGTAGACACCGACGTACTTGAGTGGATGAAGGGCCAGGGAAAGGGCTACCAAAGCCGGATGAATGCCATTCTGCGCTCGTACTATGAAGCGCACCGGAATCACTCTAGTTGATCAAAAAGGTGAACACTTTCTATACAATCTGTTCACTCTAAACCGAATGATCTACCTAAATAGATTTCGACGAAAACGTCCTGTTATTGTCTATAAGACTGTGGTGTTTAATCACATTTGATAGCTGGTAATCAGCTCTGATAACATCAGATCAGAACACTACTTTAAACAAAGTATTTGAGCATTATGGTGGATGAAAGGAACCCGAACAACGAAGAGAAAGAACCTAGTGATAGCCGATCAGAACTGCTGCAGAGGAAGCAATCGCTAGTAGAAACCTTCTTCGAACAGATAATAAAAGTCAATCTAAGGTCTATAGAAGCGCTAGAACTAAGCGCAGATGAAATTTATGAAATTGCAATTGACTTATCATTACGAGCAGAGTTTAGAGAGAAGTTTCTAAGCTTTTCGCAAGATCCAGACGCTAAACTATTGATTCTAGAAATCTTTGAAGCATTAAACATTGATAGTAACGTAGAATGTGAACGACAAGCTGAGCACATTAATACTATTGATATCTATGGGCAGCGCCCTTCTGGGACTCTCGCTCTAGGTGGCACAGGAGCACTCCTGTGGGGCTCTGTTGCGACGGGCGCTATTCCAATAGTTGGTCCGGTTGTAATGGCTATCTGTGGTGGTGTAGGACTTGCAGCATGCGTAGTAGGGAGATTGAAAATTTCTGAACGTAAACGAGAATTAGAAGCGAAAATCTCGAAACTTGATAGTTTAATTGAGCAACTGAAAAAAGTGATAGAGGAAGAAAATCATGGACAGTGACTACATTCAGACATTGGATTTAATCCTATCTGCGATCGGGATAGCCGTCATGCTGACTACTCTTTATCTTGTACGGCATCTAGTGAAAGATTCTGATATTCACCAAAAAAATGATTCATCAAAAAGCGTTGCTTCTTCCGCTTCAAATGCGATTCGGAAAAATAGTCATATAAACAAAAACTAAGTTTCTCCTTCACATTTTATGAAGTTGGATTTTCAGAGAAAGTGAACAATCTCCACAACTGAAAGTGTTCACTCACCGCCTTTTGCCCTGCCCTAATACGGCATTAGCGCCGTGCGCATCGGATAAACCAGCACTACACAACTTGCTAAAAAACTACGCTCGCATAAAATCATTAAACTCTTCAGATATAGAACTTACTGATGCTGTTATTCCCTCTGTAAGGATAATATTTAATCTATAGTCCCCGCACTCTGCCATTAGCTCTGGAGATAACATAGCCATTGCATTCAGTTCTTTCCATTGAACACCTTCCCATCCAGGTAAGTAATCTCTCAAGCATTCGGATTCCACTTGCCCATTTATTTTTCCAGCTATACCACCTACGGCTGCTCCATCTTTTTTTCTGATAGACAGCGCCCAATCATATTTATCACTAGAAGCAATAATACTGGTGAGCATCATTGTTGATTCCACATCTATCATATTTGAAACCTCATATTTTGAATGTCACTAGGAGTGTTCAGAACACTCCACAGCCTGTCGGAAAGCCCAACACCGCAATATATAGATTTTTATAGATTTTTATAGATTTTTATGGGTTTTTCAAGGGTCTGAAGCCCGCTCTCAGCCGATTAGCTCTTCGGCAACCACGTCCCACAGCTGTCACCATGAAAAACCGTGTCGCAATCAGCACAACGATAGGACCTGGTGTCATCTCTAACACCTGCGTAGCAATGCTCCTCAACAACTCCTGCTCGTTTTAAGCCTGCATGCCGCTTGTTCGCATCGGTTCGAATCTGCTCTTCGCATCTTTCACATTTACCAGAACTCATATGGCAATCACCTCTCTACACCTGATATCACTAAACTCAAGATACCAACAACGAGCCCCGAAGAGAGAACTGATTTCACATAACCGCCGAACTGCGTCTTTGACATGCGAGCGAAAAATGCCGCGATGGGTAGCGCTCTCGATGTAGAGCCTTATCTCTAAGAACAGCAGTTCTTGGGAGCATCGGGTTGTCCCACCTAATGTAGCCCCTTAATTGCCTCACGCTTCTAATAGAGCTGTTGGTTCTTATCAATGCAATCTTACTTCTATTTGAATCTCTCAAAACACCTCAGCAAGTGCCGTCTCAAACAGGTATACCGATGCGAGACAACAGCTGAACCCCTACAGCCCGCATTATTATTGTCTCAATAGGGTTGTATTTTAGTTGAGATAATGTATTCTATCTGCATCTAAGAGCCATGTGAGACTCATCTAATGCCTACTGTATATGGATACGCCAGAGCTTCATCGACAGACCAATCAACTGGTATTCAAGAGGCTGCATTGCTGGCAGCTGGTGCCGAGATGGTGAGATCAGAGAAAGTATCAGGCACCTCAAGAGCTGGCAGGCAAGAGCTTGAGACGTTGATGCAGTTCATGCAGTCAGGTGACACGCTACTAGTTACGCGCATTGACAGACTAGCCCGCTCACTTAGAGACCTACAGAACCTAGTGCATGAGCTGGAAGTCAAAGGCATTGCATTGAGAGCTACTGAGCAACCAGTAGACACCAGTACAGCAGCAGGCAAAGCCTTTTTGTCGATGCTCGGTGTTTTCGCAGAGTTTGAAACCAATCTGAGAAAAGAGCGACAGCTTGAAGGCATCGAGAAAGCTAAGAAAGCAGGTGTTTACAAGGGCCGTGAAGCCACAGCACAGGCCAAGTCAGCTGAGGTTCTGGCACTGCATGGGAATGGCGTCAAGGCCGCTGAGATAGGCGCACAGCTCGCTATATCAAGGGCATCTGTTTATCGAATTATCAAGGCAGGAGTACAGGCAGCATGAGCAACATCGACAAGATGATTGAAAACATCAGAGCTGAGTTAACTGGTATGGGTTGGGAGATCAAAGAAACGCTATTTGATGATGGCGCACCAGATGATTGTCACCTTGAATTAGCCAAAGGTGCAGAGCGTAGAGCTTGGGGCAGACGCTCACGGCTTTACTGCTGGACTGAGGCTCAGCTAGTTATTATGGGCGAAGGGTAGCAAGGCGCTAATTGGCAACCTTGGCCCTCAGTATTTAATATTTACGTCATCAAGGAAATGCTTTATGACAACGCGAACGGTTACAAAATTACAGTGCGCATGTGGCCAAACGGGTCGAATTGTCGAGAGTGAAAACGATCAGCCCTACTCAATCAGCCCTACTCAAAAGAGTGGTCAACTACTAGTCTGCGTGATCTCGATTCTAAAGGGGCTTACTCTGGAAATAACAAGCTGTTCTCATCTATGCGCCCATCATGCTTGGCGTGCGGGGCTACGCTAACACCTGAGAACGTTGTGCAGTGAGTCAGCTGTCAGAAGCATATTATGAAGCCAATTGGCTACACAGCTTTGGATTTGGCACTATTTTGGCACTAATCAATAACAGCCAGTACCTTGCCACTACATACTTTTCCAAGCTACGTTAGGTTTTCACTCTGCTACTTTTATTAGAGAGCAAGGTGAAAACCGCGAAGGAGATACGATAAATGCCTAACGAACAAAGAGCAACGACCTCGCCAAATACGAAGGACGAAGGTATGCCACTCGTGGAGAGGCGGGAAGAAAACCCAAACAGTGGATGGAATGACATCGAGAGACGGGCGGGAGGGGAAAGACGCCAGTTAGAAGAGAGACGGGAAGAGGCGCTAATCCGTGAATGGGATGACATCGAGAGACGCCAGTTAATAGACCGACGCCGTAGTGAAGTGTTATTTAAAACACTCAAAGAATTAAGAGCGCTTGAGTCCGCGAGAACAACGTTTGCTATGGATATGAAAAGCTTATTACTTGAAGCTGTGAGGCTTAGCGTCAAGGCAAAAGCGACACATACCATCATCGAGAAAACCTGCGAAGAGGCAGAGGATAGTTTGGACTCTATGCTGCGTGATCAAACAGAAATCAGCGAGAGACTCGCAGCACACTAAACCGAGATGGAGCTACGGCTTAATGTTAGAAGAGAATACGCCCGACACTGGTGAGGGCGAAGACCTACCCTCCATTGAAGATGCGCTAGATATTTTAGGTATGAGTGATGAGGAGTTTGAAGACCTCACACCTACCGGTATTGCTACACGTGTCTTTAGGCTCCTGCGTGGTACGTTGAGGTTATCTGGCGACATCATCAAACTAAACACCAAATCTGAGAAGCAGCGGCTCATTCTGGAAGCATCCACAAAGAACTTAAGCAAACTCACTGACAAATATGAATATCAAGAAAAGCGTGTAAGTGAGGTCTACGACCGACCGACAACACGCGAGTACAACTTACTGAAAGAGCTAGTTGCAGCTCAAGAAAAGCGCATCCATGAGCTTGAAGCTAAGTACAACCAGATGCTTGGCCGTCTCGACAGCAAGTAAGTCATTGCCATCGAGCCTAGCCCGACCGTAGTGACAGCCCTGCTATTGAGCCTTGAAAATCCCTTCAAAAACCTTCCTGATGCGCTCAATGATGCCAGAGCCAACCACCTCAACAGTCAGTCTGAACAAGTAGCGTAGGCGCATAAAGAAAAGCTTGGCACGGCGGTTCTCGTTGTCGATTTCATCAAAGTACTCTTCGTGCCAGTCAGCCAACACAGGCTCTATGACGCGCTCAAAGTGCTTCTTGGACATGATCAATTCCAAGAAAGCGCTGATTGAGGTCGCTGGTGGCTTAGCTATCTGGATCTGATGTGGCCCACGGAAAAGTCGCCTGTAAAAGGACACAAAAAGGCGCAGTTTGACTGCATGAACTTTGTAATTTCGGATGTCCCGCTCCCTATCCGCCTTCTCTAGTTCATCGATATGGGCGTCAATTTTCACTTCAAGCTCTTCCTGCTTTGCACGATCCTCTTCCGCTTGAAGCTCCATTTCATCCAGAAAGTCAGATTCCGCCTGCTTAGCATCGATGTACTCAGATATAACAAAGTCAGCTTCGGAAGTCTTGCCACTTGATGTCGAATACATATGCTCTTTGGGGCCTTTCTCAAGAGTCAAATGGTGGTCGGGCCTAGAAAGATCGACGTCATAAGAGAGCACAGTCATGGGGCTAAGATCGTATCTTCTCCTTCTCATGCTAACCCCCATTTGTTCGCGAAGGCTGTCTGTGCCATCTCATTC
>JAVCKV010182296.1:0-17251 GCA_032274145.1 Herpochondria borealis | reverse complement strand
ATTTCCGCGAAAGAAAAACTTCCATAAAACTTTCAGAACGCGGAAGTAAAATTTCCATAACTTCCGGACTTTCACGTTATGTAAGTTTTATGGAAGTTAATCTTTCGGACTTCCATGCATGGAAGTAAACTTCCATTTCAAGGGACACAGACGTGACCAAAGAAATGGATGAAATTCTGTAAAGGTCAATGGAACTGGGAATTTCAAGACTACTGCAATGATCTGACGCTTCAACCATTTCATAAATCGTGTGAAGAAATGAATATATTCACTCAGCAGACCATCTGAGATAATAATAACTTTCTCAGCTATTATGTAGTCGTCCAATTGAAGTGTCGCCTAAGAGCTTTATAACTGAGTCATCCAACCGTTATATATTATTAGTTAAGTTTACTTACGATAAAAATAAAAACAAGCTACCTTGCACTTTAACCCATTTTCCTTGAAAAAAATTCAAATTTAACTTCTCGCGAAGAATTGTAGCATTACCAAATTAGTGGATCGGAGTTATGTGTGCTGTCCGTTTCTACTTTAACTCTTTAATCTTGTGGTACAGTGCTAATGTAGTGGTCTTCGCCCACCACTACGTAAAACTTCACCCATTAATGTGTTTCTGCAGGCTGTTGAGCCGGGGTGTCCTTGCCCCCTCCAACTAATGATCGCTTAGCCCAAGTTAATTGGTAACCGTTCTACCGCACTCGTTTAAGTTTCTTTTATGTTACTATCTTTATACCTGGCACTTACATACCACTCTACTGACTCTTTTGAATCTTCTTTTTGCTCACTCGGTTGCTGACGGTCGCTCGTTCTTTTTTTTTTTGGCCCTTTCGGGTCTAGTTTCAAGTGCATTGCACAACAACGCGTAACCGTATTATTATTCCAGGCCATTTTTGGACGACACGCAAGTGTAAAATAAACCCTACCGATATGGCGGAAAGGGGAACCCGAACTTACCAGCTCCGCACCAGTGATTTGTGTCATGTCTCTTTTGCTGTAGCGAAATTTTCACCTACCCCCACGGTTTTCACGACAGTACCAAGCTTGTTTTTGCTACAGACGTAATGGCCCACCGGCAAAACAAAGCAAAAGCTAAAATCGCCTGAGTCGGAAGAACAAAATGTTCATAGCAGAAGAAACGAAACAGGTCTATATCCGCAGACACGGAACGTTTTTCTCAAGGCGGCGCAAGTTCTTTGGTCATGCAAATGCGTATAAGATTACCATTCATTGCTGTAAGCCAAATGGAACAGTTCAAGAACAAGACACCGTTGCATACAATCCCCAAGGTTTCATCACGGACACATACCCCCGTCACTGAAATGTTATGGCGAAGGTGCATTTTTTTGTGCTTCCTGATGCAGTTTGGTACCGACCATGTGGGTAAGACAATGCCCTTCGCATGTTGTGTCCGGAGCAAAATTCTATACATCTCCTTGCACAGTTGATTGCGCAGTATACAAAGCCTGGGGATTTAGTGGTGGAATTCTTCAGTGGAACGTTTTCTGCGGCCAAGGCTTGTCTGGTACTGCATCAATAACGATTTTTTGTTGGCTGTGAGATCGATTTTAGGTGAGTCAAGATTGCCTCCAAGCCGCTGTTGTGAATCTTTGTTGATGCTACTCTTTTTCAGTAATCTCCCATCCTTGCAAGCGAGATTATCAAAGAACATGGTAAGCTTATTTACCGTGTACTTATGCGCGCTTTACGCGACGTGGGAAGGCGCAATAACGAGTACATAGTAGCGCCGGGAACGGATGAGAAGCAGAATTTTCCTCACTAGGTATACTACGCCATATCATTGATTTCTGGTGACCCGATTTTCCCATACCGGTAAATGAACAGTGTTGTTCACACGTTCCAAATACAAATCCAGGCGGCATTCAACTTCATGAATTTTCAAACACTGCTGAATATGCAGTTGGTGTCAACCAAGACTGTACAAGCAACTAGCAAGATTCAACATCAAACAGCTGGTTTGGGTCTATTCGCAGCCGTGACCTTTGGGAAAGAGCAAGCCATCATTTCCTATTACGGGTTCCTCGTTTATTCAGATCTTTCCGCTTTTCGCACAAGCGCAAAAATCTACGGGTCTGGTATTATGGCTGTTTCCGTTCCTGAATTTATGAAGTACGCTATGAAAACAGGAGTTACTGTGAAGCTCTCTGGACAGAAGGTTCCTTGGGTTTCCTACATCCTTGCAGCTCCATTTTGCGCTGCTCGTTTCATTTACGGTCCTGCATACTTTATGGACGATGAAAAGCGTGCCATTCCGACTGCAATCATGCAACTTCGAGTTGCCAATCTAGAGTTTTTCCGAACAACGAACTGCACAAGAGCAGGTTTAGTTGTTCACAGCTTCATCAACATGCGGGCAAATCGAAATGTTACGGCGGGAGAAGAGGTATATGCTTCTTATTGATGCATGCAAGAGATGCAGACAGCATCATGTGGCGATATTGAGGAAGAAATTGTTGAGAATGAGGGGGGACCATGGTGACTACAATCAGGAGGAAAAATCTAGCTCTCTTGATTCACAACACTCTGGTGACGAAATTTGAAGTAGCAGTGGAAGTGAAGACGAAGGCACGTGCAAAAGAGAATGAGGATGCGAATATATCTGAAGAAGAATAACCAGGGATAACAATATTGCAATAGAAAAACCGTGATGTATTTTTAATCAAACGTACCACATGGCAGATATATGCCTATTTTAATTCTAAAAGGTTTTATAAATGCAAGAGAAACCAACCTGAATTAATTGTTCGATTTTCTGGGTTTTTAATTTTATTTGATACAGATAATGAAAGCGAAACAGACATGAGGAAATTTTGGACCACTTAATCTCAATTTTGAAGTCCGGTATAGCTATATAATCACATACAACATGCTAATTCACATAAAAAACAAGCGAGGTTGACGGCACCATTTACTTTAGTACAAGCTGAATTCATGATCTGAACACAAAGTTGGAAAATCGGACACCACGATATTCTCATTGTCAGGTGCGGAATGGGATCGGGTGTCAGGAACATCGTCTAACACCACCAACACATGCACACTAAATCGTGTTCGATTAAAAGGTATCCAGGCGTGGCATATACTGGAATAAGTGTGGGTGAAATCGTACGAGCGGTTCAACTTGAGGCGATAAGCGGCGTTGTCCATTTTCATTAAACAAGGTATCTCGGTATTTGGAAAACGTACCTGACATAGTAGTGCTAAAGAAATTTTTAAGGTGGTTGCAACGCACGTATATTGGCCAAATTTGATTCTCATGGAAGTACGGAGCCCTGTAAAAGTTACGGAATTCCATGCATGAAAGTGAACCTCTATCTCAAGGGACACAGATGTGTAAGCATGTTAAAAATTGTCCTTGCAAAGCGAAACAAATTCATCTGATAAATGCCTTATACTCAACGGCGTAGTTTAGATGTTTCGCGTTTTCGGGAATTAGGAAGTTTATTAATTCTTTGCAGGTGACAATTCAGTTTAGCCGGTTCACGCATCTCTTGCCTTTTGTCACAATTGAGAAGCTCTTCAACAAATACCTGCAAAATGGAACTGCCCAACAAACTGTGACAAATAGAACAAACTATCTCGAACATAATAGAACTCTTTTCATTGTTATAATTTTAATTAGCTCTGTGATGATCTCTCAGAAGTAAGGTAAGCTAAGTTCGGAAACGCTTCTTTGTGGTCACGGCGAAACGCTGATAACACAAAATAGAGAAAACTGACTTGAAATTTCAGTGATCGTAACGATTATTTCTCAGGTTTCCAAATCATCAACAAAGCACTACAAAGTAGTAAAGCACAGTTGTAGATGAGTTTTTCCGTACTGTGAAAATAGCAACCTTAGCATTTTTGTTCGGCGATTTATAATTTAGTAACTCATCTTCATGTTGCTGGAAGATACCTGTATATAGTCGGACAGCAGCATAAATTAGGGATCAAGAGAAGCCGGAAAGGCAATAAATGCAGAGAAACATCGGAACCAGGAGGTACCACTTTGTTTTGCCAGTAAATTTACGTTCTAAGTTCTACCTATCTATCTCGGGTTCGTCGTCCCGCTCGCTCTACCACCGTTACCGGATTACAATTTCCGGTGG
Source organism: Herpochondria borealis (assembly GCA_032274145.1). Classification (NCBI taxonomy): domain Eukaryota; phylum Rhodophyta; class Florideophyceae; order Ceramiales; family Ceramiaceae; genus Herpochondria; species Herpochondria borealis. The sequence goes on along the minus strand of JAVCKV010182296.1, from coordinate 13,142 downwards.
ATGTTTTCATCAATATTGCTGAGCAAAAGAGACTTCAAGTATCCGGAAAAGAGAAATTTCGTCGAAAACAAAAGAACGAAAAGAGCGTAGAATTTCCTAGGACTGGAGCGGCGGATCCGTTGGTGCAGCCAGAATAGGTGCTTTTATCCACCCTAGCGCAAGGCTTTTAACGTACAAACGTCGTGAACTGCAGATGGGGTTGACTTCGAAAGAGTACAGAGTTTTTAGCAGCTTTTTGGGCCACCGGATTTTTCGGGTCGGTCGGAAGATCTGCCGTGCGGTGTTGGCGACTAGCCTCGCTTACTATCGGTCGTAAGCAAGAGCGAAGATCATATAAATGGATACGAAACTAATAACTTAATAAATTCGGATTGCAAATCCAACGGGGTTGAGAGGATATTTTCCGGGTACCTCGGTTACGGAACTTTTCCCTGGTTTCTTGAGATGAGTAAACAGTTCACCCACAGAGAAGGTAACCGGAGAAAAACGTGGTGGTAAGTTGCCTAGGAGTGGAGAACATCCAAGCGGCAGTATCTACAAGGACATTGAACAAGATATTTTCACATTGAGTCCGCAGAATTCCAAAAACACAACCAGTATGAGACTAACTATGGTCGAGCTCGAAAAGACACCCATGCGATTTATGGAGCCGACAATTTTTCAAGCCTCAGCAGTCAAAGAAATGGAATGATACATGACGGAACTAGACGGAAGGATATCGACAGAATGTACAACACGACTTCAGCCATGGAAGCAAACACCAATATTTGTTACTTGCAAAACGACCGGCTTAGTCTTTATCGAACCACTGGCACGCACGTTGATAAAGAGAACGAACCTTGTAGCCAGAAGGGCAATTTAAATCTACGCTGATCGACCATTTCACGTTTTGTTACACAACTTCTCTGACCACTCGACGCTCATTCACAAGCAAATTCATATTAGAATAGCCACAGAATTCCCCCATATGGCCATATCCATTCCAATATCCGAAGCACGCAAACCACCCGATAAGTCGACACTAACAGCCTTAAAATTCATGGAAGTCCAGAAGCCCGAGGACGGGCTCGAGCCACTGAAAAGGGAGGATTTATACCAGAAATGACAAGACACAATGTCATATGGACGAAGAAAATCAACTTGAAAGAGTAGAATGAACGGCAAAAACAGCCAAGCATAGAACTGGCGAGACAAAGATAGATTGGACAAAAAGTTCGAGGACCTAACAGATTAAATGAAACACGTTTATGAGACATATCAGAACATGTGGAACGTCCAGCTAGGTCTCATTACAGCAACGGAACACCACATCGACTTAGCCGCAGGATCTCAACCTACACACCAAGCACCATACAGGCCAAGATTAGCGCAAAGGGAGATGGATAAGAAGGAAATTAAGACTATAATTGACAAAGGGATTATAGAACCAGCTAACACGGACTGGGCATCACCAGTAGTCTTTGTTACAAAAGTAGATGGGTCAATCAGATTATGTGTGGACTGCAGAATGCTGAGCGCAATAAGAGTGAGAGAATCATACCAGATCCCGAGAATGGACGAGTGCAATGACTCAATAGGCGATTCTAAAGTCTTCAGAGTACTAAACTGTAACTCCGGATACTTGCCGACCCCCGTGTCGGAACGAGAAATGCAAGACAGTTTTCGTATTGCACAATGGACTATATATATTCACAAGAACCCATTTTGGGCTAAGAAACGCATCCGCCACGTTTCAACGAGCAGCAGATGTCATCTTAGCCCGATCCAAATGGAAAAAAGCTCTAGTCTATCTACATGACGTAATAATTTTTCAAGACGTGAATGACTACTTTGGACACCTGGAGGAAGTTTCACAATTGATGTACAAGGTTGGACTTTTCTTGAAACTTCAGAAGTGCCATTTCTTCAAGGAAGCAGTATAATATCTAGGCCATGTAGTTAGTCCAGGAAAATTGGAAGTAGCAGCTTAGGCTACAAAGGAAGTACGCAAAAGCCCTCCAATCGAGAATTTTGACAAAAATGAGGTTCTTCTTAGGGCTACGCCATTTCTTTTGAAGATTTTCCCCAAACTTTTGAAGAGTTGCAGCACAGCTCAACAAGAGACTGGAAAAAGACCAACTTCTCAAATGGTTGACTCTGACAGACGAAAATTTGAACACCTTCGAGACACTGAAGACGAAACTCATAGAGCCACCAACCTTGAAGCTCCCGAAAATTGGAGAAAAGCACATCACAGACACGGACGCATGCGACGTACAAGTAGGCTGCGTACTACTGCAAGACCAACAGGACGAGAAAAAGCCCAAACGAATTGGATTTTAGTCTCGTAGTCTGACGAAAGCAGACTGCAACTAAGACGCAACGCAAACGGAATTTTAAGCAATACTCTGCGGAGTTCTGAGGCTAAGAAAATATCTATAGGGCACGCGTTTCACCATAAAAACAGACCATGAATCACTAAAATGGCTGGTGCAATTAGCAGAATCCCCGGGAAGACTACAGAGATTGAGACTCAGGTTATAGGAGTTCGACTTCAAAGTCATACAACGACCGGGAGCACAAAACAAAGCGGCAGACCCAATTTCAAGACTACGTACAGACGGACTGGACACGGCTCCACTAGAGAACGAAATGCACGTCATAGCAGCTTTCAAGATGGATCGGGATGAAGTAAATAATGGATACACTTTCAAATGCACACAAAAGATGTAGGGACCCAGGGTTATCTGAAGTGACAAAGAGCAAAGACACCAAACCTGACGTACAGACTATATCAAGACAGAAACTAGTCGCTGAAATGAAAAAAATGCTCTACATTTCAGCGGTACCGAACCAAAGCTAAAGGGAAACACAAACTATGGTCATAGAAACAGGACGGCTTGTTAGTTACACAATTTCCGCTGGAAGGAGCAAAGCAGAAAGTCATAGCAGCTTCTCTGCAGCCAAGAACTCTGTACCTAGCATATTGCCCCTTGACTACAGGACACCCCCGGGGTTCCAAAATGCACGACACTCTACGAAGACAGTACTACTGGGCGCAAATGGAGAATGAAGTCCTCCAGGCAGCAAAAGAATGCAAAGATTACGCCAAAGCAAGAGAGACACGGTAAAAGCACCAGAACACATGAGAATATTTCCAGCAAGGAAGCCCGTCAGCTTAAATGCAATGGACCTCCTAGGACCCTTTGTCAAATCTGAACACGGCTGTACAGATATATTTTTAATAACATGAAGATTATCCAAGGTTGCAGTAGTGACTCCCCTGATATCAGAAAAAGCTTCTATAGGTGCAAACGTTTTTTAGTATTAGTTCATGCCTTTTGGGATACCATCCCAGCTCGTCACCGATAATGTACCTCAACTGAAAACGAAGTTTTTCGCAGCTGTATTTCTCATATTAATAGTCGAACATGTGTCTACAACGGCATAAAGCCGTCAAGAAAATGGACAACGGGAAAGGTATAATCAGGCCTTGTTAAGCCGACTGCGCATATTTTTATCAGAATATCACACCAATTGGGAAAGAATCATACAACATTTGAATTACGCCTGAAACAACCAGATACGCATAAGAAAAAGTGAGAAACCTTTTAGCCTTGCACGCACATGCACACCGCCAGACAACATCTTCATTGACAACACATCAACGCCTCCAACAGAGCCATTGAAGTCTAAATAAACCAAGCTACGAGTACTCGAAAAGACACGGGCCTTAGTTGCCAGAGCGTCAGTCTCAACCAAATAACAGCAATCCAAGTACAAAAAGTACCACGAATGAAAATTGCGAGCAAGACTAAACGTCAAGGAGAGAAACTACTTCTTTTTTTACATACCCCCGCTCTAGGACAGTCAGGCGCAGAACGCCTCGCAGAAAATACATGAGCCAAACCAAGCAAGAAGACGGATGGAGCCTACAGAGTCATCAAAGTAATGAACGAGACCGTCAAATTAATGAAAGGTGACTTAGAACACTTAATCTCAAAAGAGAGAATCACTCAAGCCCTACAATACTTAGACCCTGCAACTCTCAAACCACAGTCACACCCTTATCACCTACGGGGAAAAAACATACAACGACGAAAGACTCAACATACGTAGGAACGAGAAACCTAATTAGATACGACCAAAGAAACCATGGAATGCATCTTGGATAGGATTTTTGACCACGTAGAATCAGAAGACGGAACATACTACAGAACCAGATGGTGGCGAAACCAAAAATAGTATCGCAACCACTGGACTCAAGGGGACAGATGGAATAAAAAGACGTAAATTCCTGCAGGATATGATCAGAGATTTTGAAGATACGACCAGCATGACCGTCGATATCCAGACGATATCTTTGGTCACTGAACCGGTTGTAGTATATTCCATCCAAAGCAGCTAACATGAAATAAATGAAGAAGAAACAAATTTACTCGAACTGAACCACTTTTTCCAAGGTGCAACCCAAACGAATATTGGGCGGAGCTTCAGATATTATATGAAAAACTTACATGGACACTAACAGTCTTGGGAATCCTAATAGACGAATGAAACGGTACGGCCCGCGCCATTCCGGTTTCATAGGCCAGTAATAGTAAGTCTTCTCAGAGTGACGAAGAGAATAGTACTCGATGTGATGCCACCCGACACAGTGACCACCTTCATGAAAGCAGTTCTCATCCAACGGATGGTTAGCCCAATTCTCCCGACGAAAGAATTATATCAACGAAAAGAGACCAAGATAGCACAACATCTCATGGCCATAAATTGCAATAGACTTACCACAATCATCAGCTCGAACTCGACGTACTAATTCAGCCAAACAGTAGACGTACGAGACCTCCTACGCACAACTAATGTATTGGGTATTGTAAGGGCCTTCAAAATACCATCGATTTAAAAAGCCATCCGACCATCCATATGACGCAAGCGGTCACACCAGATCTCGTTAGGATAGCGGTAACTGAAATACGACGGTACGGCGACTTCATCATAGGCATACCGAGTGAAAGCTGAAAAACGATCAGCATCTAAGTAAGTCTCATTTGAAATTGTCTTCAAAGCAGTATACCCCTGAACGGGATACGAAGCCTATTCGAAGACTTGAGCAGAAAGAGATATCTATTTACGAAAAAACGTGACTCCACCAATGCAACTTTGTTGTAACGATTGGATTTCGAGACGCGACAGGAGAAACTTGAAAGGTCGAGGAATGGAACTGCCTCTGGGAGAAGTCTTAGAATGCAAAGTTTCTACAACCAATGGAAACTGCGAAGCAACATCAAGAGAAATTTCAGGAAAAGGTGTGCCCCACTCAGCCTCATGAGACATGGGAGCTCGCTCCAACATGGTAGGAGAGGAACAGTGGACACAAGAATGGACACGGCAAAGACGCCTTCTGTTAGACCTCGACATGATAAATTGAATAGACGCGAGGATAAAAAGAAAAGATTAATTGATCTGGTGTGATTTATGACAGCGATGTAACTTCCAATAGGAAAACTAAGTAGATCGCGAAGGGGATAGCGCTCCGACTGTAAGAGACAAAAAATTGACGAAGGAAAAATGAGAGATGGCGACAGACAGTAGGGACGGATGATGTTAGCTCAAGAGGCTTAAACATCCGCCCTGAACACAAATTTACGGCGGAATCTCTAGATCGACAGAAAACAGTGTATACTGCCCTTTCGGACAGCGGAGGGCGCGACTCATTGTTAGAACGGGAGGATGTCATACAGCGACAGAATACTGTACGGAGCCGAGCGGATACCGATCCGACAAACAGGCTACTCGAAGACACAAGACACATAGAGCCAAATATGTACAGTAACTCACTGTACATTTTTAATTGACCATGAAGAATAATAGACTAGAAATGTAAGATCCAAGTTGGGCAAGTTAGACTGTAAGCCCCTGATTAGACAAATTTAGTCAGTAGCCTATACCCCTTTAATTTTTTTGATGAGTCACTGTACCGTAGACATTTGTATTTGAAACTATTAAAAGGGCTGGAGGAGACCATCAATGGTCATACCGATGGACATCCATCCAATAAGTGAATATATAAATAGACTCCGGTTATTCACCTACGAGACGCCATCGCCTCAGTGCTACACGGGGGGCTCTCCTCTAAACAGCGACCTTGGTAGCATCCGAACTCGCTGGGACAAAAAAAAACGTGCGCACTTCAACCCACGGAGGTGCGTGGACATCATCTGACCTATGCGTGACCAGTCCTTCGACAAAGAAGAGGGACAGGAATATGATAGCGTAAGAGACAGGCCGATGTAGCAGGCGGAAAAATGAAATGGATACTATGTTGTTCATCGATCAAGATCACCCTCGAACCGTTACACGGGATTCTCGACAGTTATATTGATTGATAAAGCATGACGCAGATGCCCCTTAAAGCTGAACCGGAAAGCGCATCTTGGATAGTTGGGGTTGAGTAACCTTGAAAAAACGAAGAGCCAATGGTTGAACCGGCTGATGTAGCGCTAGAGATAAGAGAACAAATGAAACAGAAGCGAGCACGTGGCTTCAAGCTTCGCGGTTGAGGAAGCAGGCGGATAAAACCAACAGCAATCAATTTTTGGGACGACACTGTTGAAGACTTTCTGATGCCGCTTTTCATCAAGGAAGAAGATAGTGAAGTAATATTATTTTTTTTTTGCGGAACACAGTATTTGGCAGCCGTATTGTTTGGCTTGGGTTACCGTATCATGGCATCGGTACTGGTAACCTTGGACAAAGGTGTCGGGGTAAACCGGGTACACCCCTCGGTACTCCATTACAAATGGGAGGCTTATTTGAAAGATTATTTATAACTACCAGCGTTGTGGAGTGTCGATTGAAGAAGGTTAAAGTCGCAAGATTCTTTGTAGTTGCGTTCTCTATTTTTTTAAACTTGGTATACCGTCCGATCGTCTTTTTCGCTTCGTAGTTGCAGGTGATCGTCATCATTGGTACAGGATTCATAGGCCGACATGTGGGGACCATCAAATTCATTCGACAGCGTATCGAGTTCCCAAGAGTACCACGATTACCGATACTGCGACGCGGGTTCTAAAAGCGTCCAGTGTCCTTATCCAAAAAGGGAAGAGACGTGATAATGGCGAATGAGAAAGAAGAAGATCCAAGTTCAGAAAGTGATGCGGAAGACAAGTCACCACCATCAACGAAGATAATTTCAAAAAAACCCGCACATGTAGCGCATTTCACCTTATTGTAGCAGTTATCAAAAGGAAAGTCAGAGTAAAAAATCTAGGCGGCAGGGTTGCTTTGTTTGAAATCACACACTGCCATAACCATTCGGCAGAAAATGCAGACCTCAAATGCGACCGCGGAATTGAGCTCTAACGTGACATTTTATATAATCGTTTGGAACTTTTTGGTTAGTGAAGGGCGGTTACAAAAGGGATTGGCGCGCGCAGAAGCGGCGCGGACACCGGTGGCGATCAAATGTTTTCGGGGCCAAGCGACAGGCGCCATTTTCGATTCGATACTTGCGTTACCAAAGAGCGAGAAAAAACGGGCCATCGGAGCTATTTCATAAGCGAGATCGGTTCCCGCGAAATGAAATGAATGATTGGTACAGACTGAGAAGTTTGAAAATTAGAAAAGCAAAGTAGATCTAGGACAAATGAGGTGCCAGGCGTTTCAAAACAAATTTTTGGAAATGCTGTCCAAAATTAGAAGAAATTTGGGTATCGGAATGCCTGGGTGAGATCCAGGCAACCCAGCAAACAATCCAGTTTGGACCAGATACAGGCTCAATCCTTCAAACAACCTATCGAAAAGGGTCAAATTGTCACGAAACAACAGCGAAATAAATCAACGGCATGATAGAGGCTGGATGCATCGAACCACCCGATATGTAATGGCAGATTCCGGCTGTGTTAGCCCCGAAAAAGGACTGACCTCAACTATTTTTTTTGCCAAAAATCGCAAAATCAACAGCAAGCAGATCCCAAATTTTTACCCATTGCAAAGGGCAAAAATATTTCCTAGACAGTTTTGGAGACGCAAATGTCTTCACTACCTTGGATTTTAGCAGTGGTTACTGGCAGATGCCACTCGCGGAGGTTGATAAGGATAAGAAAAACTTCACGTCCCAACTGGATACTTATCTTTGCATCCGTATGTCATTTGTCCTTCAAAATGCATCGAAAATCTTTTAGAGATCCTTCAATATCATATGCACCAATGTTAGTTGAAAAACACATCTGATATATCTTGATGGCTTGGTAGTGTTTTCGAAACCACTGAAAAAGGACTTAGCAAAAGTTGGCCAAGTTCTGGAATTCCAAAAATGTAGGCGTACCGCTGAAGCTGAAAACTGCAATTTCTTCCAACCAATAGTCAGTTATCTGCGGTATATCGTAACTCCCGGAAAGTTGCGCGCCGTAAAGGAGCGTACAGAATTCTTTGCGAATGCCATCTTACCCCGACAAGACCCATGTGCGTTCAATCCTGGGACCAGTCAACTACTACCGACGTTTCATGTGCAATTTCGGAGGCATTTCGAGACCATGGAATGAATTCTTGAAGAAAGGAGAAACTACGGAATCCCCTTCCCCTGATGCACAAACAACTTCTTTCCAGACATTGACGGCAACCATGGTAATACCGCCCATTTCTGTGGTACCGAGGTTGTGCATTCCAATCAGGTCGAAAAAAAACCCAGTGCGTACCAAGTTGAAATACTACTAACACAACAAAAAGGCCAAGCTGACGCTAAGACCCGGTAACCAATAGTATACTATTCGAAAAAACTCAACGCAGCTGAACGAAACTATAGTGCAATAGAGCAAAAATGTTTCGTAAGTGGTTTGGGTGGTTACTCCATTGATACCATACATTTAAGCACAAAGGCTCACTTTCAAGACGGGTCACGACGCTTTGAAGTTTTTATTGACATTTGACGGCCCGCCAAGTCGGTTAGAACGTTGGCAGTTGAAACTTACCGATTTAACATACACATCAAATATAAACTGGGAAGGATGCACCAGACGCCCTGTTATGCGTGCCAAAGATCAACGCGGAAAAGTAAGAGAAGGTCTTGGAAGAAGAGATCCAGGGGAGTTGGGTTCATTTTGGTAACAGCTCGTGCCAAGGATGCAAAACGAAAGCGAACCACCACCCCGGTGTAATCGAGAAGCCAAAATAACCAAAAGCATCCAAAGAAATTCAACTTGACATGTTTTCAGAAAAGTTGTAGTGCAGGACGAGGAGGAGCCACTAGAAAAGGCTCCAAAACTTACCCACAAATCTGCAACGGGCAAGAAGATGTCATGTGAAGCACCACCTCCAAAACGGCTATGTTATGACCTCGCATGTTGCAGACATCCAACGAATTTCAACACGGAAGAGCGAGACATATTCATCGACAACAAACCTTACAACACGGGCAGCAAGAGAGAAAAAAGCTTTCAAGAATTCCCAGAGGTAGTTTCTATGGAAGCATTCTTGGATACACAGAGAGAGGAAAGCTTTTTATAGACCTTTTTGGCGAGCATCCACCCTGCATCACGAATTCTACTCTACGTAGTTTGCGCAAGTACGGACGGTCGTACGTATGCTGCACCCTCTGTAGTGGATGCCCAAGTCGAGACCCTAAGGAACACTTTATTCTGTCCGAGGGTGGGCATTTACGACGTTGAAGGTGTATAAGACCGCATGGGCTATCCAAGAGGGCTTCTAACAGCTCTTCTCCCGGGTCCGCTGGGTCGTTTTTCCGCGACATCCGACATCGGTGCATCCGTTACCGGTTCGATTCTTGGGTCGACCGAAACGAGCTGAGCTTTCGCGAGGCGGTAGTGTGGTGACTCTAACCGTTCGGAATAAAAATCGTTAACCTCCGCCCGGTCTAGTGTGGTTCCCGTGGCGGTGGCGCTTTCAGATCGGTCCGTTAAGCTTTTCATAGCATTTGTATCGGGTAGCCAACTTGCATCTCTGGCGGAGTCGCCTGTCCGTCGGGAGCGGTTGGTCCGTTCCGGGTTTTTCACTACTGTCCGAATCGGGAGTGGATAAATCCTTTCTTACTCTTTCCGGTCGGTATGCGTTTGTAGCTAGAGATGAAACTCTGTCCAATTCGTTCCGTGCGGGTGCCCGGTCGGTCAAGAGTTCTTCACGGGAAAAGGTGGTGGTGCTGGGTAGAGCAGTCTCTGTATCCGCTGTCGGGCCCACTTTACCGGCCTCTAGATTAGGAAATATTTCCCGAACGGCTATTGATTTGGCACTTGCCGGACTGGCGCCTTTTTCATGCCTGTAAAGAATTTCTGAATCGGGGTTATCGTTCAGGGTGTGCTGTTTTGACAGCTGCGGTGCCCCCAGCTCCCGTCCGCTCGAATGTGTTCTCGGGGCAGGGGCCACCGTAATAAGATCTATTGAGACCGTGCAGGGGTTGACTTGTTCATCTTCGATAGTTACCGTGTTCGGACTTGACGCGAGGACGCGATATGGTCCGTGGGCTTTCGATCGAAGCGTGGATCGTGGCGCATCGGCTAACCGTTCGGCAAGCATCCCAGAAGAGGCTGGTGGGCGATTGAGGATGAACTCATCGTCTCGGTTGACCGCAACGGAAAAATTAACGGACTTGTCGAACGCCAGCTTGTAACGCTTCTGCGCATTACGTAAGTTGGCACGGTCGATCATCGCGCGGAAGCGTTTGCGTATCGTGCGAGTAGCCGCACGGGTACTCGCGACAAAATCCGTTTTGTCGTTGAGGCGGTCTCTTGCCTCCATTTCCGCGTCGGATGATTTTAGAACGGTTGGTCTGTTCGGTACTTGTGTCAGAAAAAGGCCAAATGGGGTAGAGCCCGTTGATCGGTGAACCTGTATATTGTAGGTGTAAGTTAGACACTTCACCTACTTGTGCCAGTCTTCTTGAAGATCGCTTACATAGTGCCGCAGTCGGGTCACTAGTGTTTGGTTCTACCGTTAGGCTTGCCAATTCGTCTGGGGTGGTATGCCGTTGTCGTGCAGTGGTCCACTCCCAGCATGTTGGAGAGGTACTCAAAGAGATTGCCTACGAGCTGCTCGCTGTTTTCGGTTAGCAGATACTTTCGAATTCCGTACGGTAAGATCCAGTGTTCCAGAAAGGAGACTGCAACGGCTGCGCCCGAGGTGGAATTCATAGGAACCGCACGGACTAGCTTCGAGTACCGATCGATGATCATGAGGATGTCAGTGTGGCCCTCCTTCGACTAAACGAAGGGGCAGACCAAGTCCATCGCAGTAAATTCCGAAGGGGCCGCTGCGGGGAAGAGTTGAACCCTCGTACGAGCCCGTTATCGGTTGCCTTTCACCTTGGCGAACGAACGACAGTCGAAAGCGACTTCAAACACATCGTTCGCCATGGTGCGCTAATATTAATGTAACCGTACGGTCTCATACATCCTTATCCCGCCCGGGCGGCCGGCGTGAACGGGGTAGTGATATACGTGCAGACCCGTCGGTTTCCAAGATGTTGGGAATACTCGCTGTAGTGCCCCATCCAGAGGAGACAGCCGGACTAGGCCATAGTCATGGGTTACCGCAAAGCGTAATTTGCCCATTTCTATTGACCGTCGGAGATCCTGGCAGAGCTGGTCGGCCTTCTGCTCCTTTCGAAGGAGGTCGAGAAAGTTTCGTGAATGAACCGTCCAGAATTGTTAGGGCTTCTGTTATGCCCGCGTACGGATCTTCGTCAGAGAAGATATAAAAATCCGGTCGGTTCGAGTCATCCGACACTGCTACCGCCGGAAGACTAGACGAGAAGGGTAAGGATTTCATCATGCAGGGGTGAACTTTCAACCCCATCCGTGCATATTTGTGAGAGTGCATCAGTCTCCCGATGTTTAATGCGCGCCCGGTGAACTACGTCGAGCTCAAAGTCGGCAAAGCGTAATCTCCATCGTTGGAGCCGCCCAGACGCATCTGAAAGGTTCAGTATCCACCGTGGGGAGTCGTGGTCTGTTCGTAGGGTAAATCCTGTTCCCTCCAAATACGGCCTCAAAGTGAGAACTGCTCTGACAAAGGTGAGGCACTCCTTTTCCGTCGTTGATTAGTTCCGATTGGCCTTGGATGGCGTTCGAGACCAATAACAGATCAGACAAAGTGACTTTTCGTGCTGTTCTTTTAGCAAGACAGCTCAGACTTGATAGTCACTTGCATCTGTGTTGACCGTATATGGATGTCCGTATCGCGGTAGGGCAAGTATGGGAGTTTTCATGAGCTTCCGTCTCGTCCTTACGCAGCGGGCCAAAATAGAAGGGCTTAAATTTTTCTCTAGCATTTGAGTGAGAGGGCCTGCTATCTTGGCGAAACATGGGACGAACCGTCGGTGTACATTACAGAGCCCTAGGAAGGAGCAAAGGTTCCGTCACGTTCTTCGGTGCGTTGGAATTCATGATGGCCTCGCTGCAATTTGTGGCAACTTCCAACTTCCCGGGTCCGATGCAGCGTCCAAGATAATCGACCGAGTCGTGAAAGAAGTGGCACTTCTTTAGCTTGAGAGACACCCCGGTGGCCTGACATAAATCGAATACCTTTCGGGGATGCTTGAAGTGTTGGTCTAACGATTTGGAGTATAAAATGACATCTTTAAAGTAGACCAACGCGGATTTCCACTTCATCCGTCAGAGTATGACATTGGCGGCCGCTGAAACGTCCCAAGACCATTTGTAAGTCCCAACAGCATTCACTTGAAGCGGTATAGCCCGTGGTGGCTATTAAAGGCTGTCTTTTCCCGGTCGGCGTCATCTTTCTCGATCTGCCAGTAGCCCTAGTTGGCATATAGCGTCGAGAAGATGCGCAAATTTCCCTGGGAGTCGATGAACTCATCCATTCTTGGGTTGGAATAACTTTCCATAACGGTCATTTTATTAAACCGTCGGTAATCAACACAGAAGCGCAAAGTACCGGCGGAAGTTTCCAAAAAGGTAGTGGGCGAAGTCCACTCAGTCTCAGCCTCTTCACAGACGTCCATTTCCATAACTTTCCGTATTTCGTCTTTCTCCTACTCTCGTGCGCGCTGACAGGCTCTATATGGGGCTGAAAAACTTGGGTAGCCCCCTCCTTTAGCTCGATGCGTTGCTTGACGTTGTGTATGCTGCCCAGATGGCTATCCCATATCTCCGCATACGGTCTTAGAAAGGGGAAAAATTCAGTACGCT
>JAVCKV010182185.1:0-17253 GCA_032274145.1 Herpochondria borealis | reverse complement strand
CCCCCACCCGGGCCGATATAACGTGTCATGTGAGTGATTGCTCCATGTTTTTTCTTGGTTGGATCTCCGCGCGAGGCCTAATCTCGTCGTTTTGGGAGATAATTAAGACGTTGCTAACCTGAGCGACGGACATGTAGAAAAAAGCACATTCCCGAGACGAATTTGTGAGCTTTTTACCAGACCTTTCCCAGCACAGTGTTCCATACTTTTTGTGCTTCCCCTTCCTTTTCCAGTTTCTCTTTTGTTTATTTTTCCAAAGCGATGGAGAGAGCGCCGCGAAGCTGCAGCGAAAGCAACTCCGGTCGCCCAAAAGCGTTCGGCCACATATTTTTTGATTCTTCACAGGTTTCATTCGACTGCCCCAGTATGTACCTCTACCACGCCCCTCCATGTTTTATGCGCGCCGCCGAGCGAACGGCTCGTACTTAAGACCACATAGACATTCAGCTGCCGGGGTGTACTTACGCCGCCTAGCTCGATGTCGTGAGACTCCGCGCTATCCGTTGTTCCGTGACGAACTTTTGTAGGATAAATAAAGTGCAAATTGGGTAGCTTACTACTCTGACACTAGTACATTCAGGAATTCTGCGAACGCTACATAGTTGGACTACGTGGCCTCTTCGCTTCTTTCTGCCTTCATATTGTCAGCATATATTTAGTGTCCATTTCAATATTTCGATTTTTTTGGTCAAGGAATTTGGCGCAATGTGAGGATTCTGTAACAAGCAATTTTATTAAATGTAAACTTTTTTGTTCTTGTCAATGTGAAAATTTCCATGGAATCAGCTTCTGTGGAACGCTTGGCCGCTATTAACGTTACGAAGCCGGCGCTGTTTATTTTTTTGATTAGCGGTGACAACATGTAACGGAGGATACCACAAGTGTGCCCAAATAAAGTATTTTCCGTCTTCTCCGTATTTTCCGTCTTCTCCGTATTTTCCGTCTTTCCCTTCCCCTTCCTTCCTTTCGTGGGGATTTTTCTAGCGCCTAGCGGTTTGAAGCGCAGAAAACCATGCGAAGACACCCTGTCCGACCAAAAATGTCAACTGTCCCCATTCGTGCAGCCCGCTACCCCATTTTCAGCTTTACCACTCTTTCCCTTGTGTGTATTTGAAGGGAGTGATATACCACGCCGCATTAAAACAATTTTTACACCTAGTATTTTAGAGAACAATATCTAAAATTGTACCTCAAGGATTTGATTTAAATACCAGAACACTGCAGGTATGAAGCGGGATCCTGATTCCAGATTTTTCCAGGCAGAGACGCTTGGATTTTACTTATCGTGATCCCATGCTGATCCGTAGAGCTAATATATTTAGAAGGCAACACTTGGGTTCCATGTGGAGATCTACTCGCCTCTTTGTCAGGCTCTTTCTACTTTCCAGATATTTCTATATAGAATCGCGTTTTATCTATTGACAGGAATATAGAGCAGAACGCTGAACATCACAATACTGCTTCCCCAGTATTCAGAATTCCTTTTAAAGGTATTTTCTGCTCAACATCCGGTCGCTGTCCCATAATTGGGGAATCCTGATTGGTTGGCGAATCGCATAGAATAAATATCTCGCAGAACTTGCGCTTCATGATATTGCGTAGCTTTTCGTCTGACTCGGAGCGTCAATAGATCGAATGAGGATAGCTTGGGTAGGAGAACAGACAGGGCTCGGTTTCTATAAACGGGGATCCAGAGTACATGTTTGGGGCTTCAGAAACCATGCCTGAAGTTCTTCCATACGATGATTGGCATTTTTGAAGTGAATGTCGGTATTCGAAACTTGCGTTTCCGCACAGAATCGTACAAAATTGCCGTGTCCTCACGTATTTAAAGTATGATTCCGGCCAATATTTAAAGCCACGAAGAAAATGACCGTCTAAAAAACAATGTTGCAGCACAGGTTTTTGTACGCTTCGTCTTCCACGCGAAGATTTCCACGGACCACGCCGTGTACATTTTCAATCTGAGGCCTTGTAGCTTCAAAAGCAATTCGGAAGCCAAAAATGCTCCTTTCCAGTTGAAGACGTTGCTTGTTTGATATTAAATCGCCTTCTTGCCTCAATTAACACAATTTTTCCTCTCTAAAAACCTTTCAATTGTAGAGATGATGGGCTGTCTTTAGTTCATATACCAACCAAACAATGCGAAGGAAAACCGAACGGAAAGTACGAAACAGAAAGAAGCATATTCACGAGCAGTATTCTCATAGTTCTTCGAGAATCTGGAAAGAAATTCGATATGTCCCTTCCTCTCGTTTTGTGTTAATGACTCCGCGGGTTTTAGTAGAAGAAATTCTTTAATTATAGAATGGTTAAAATAAATATATGACTATACTATGGTGGTAAGCGTACCTCCATACATTACCCCTTTTATGTAGTCTCTAAGGTAGTCGTGGCAGGACATCTGTAGATTATTTCATTCTTCTATATAAATAGCGATCCCGTATCTCTACGTGCGTGTGCAATAAATGTAACCAACCTTTCCTTCTTCGTTCCGAGACCTGTAGCGCCGTGCGTAATTTTGAACGTACCCTTTTCCGTACTAGATGATCTAGTAAGTCTGCTCTGGTGACTATCAGTCGTTCCCCTTCCTGCCCATCGTGCACCTACGTCCCCCCTTTGGGACCATTGTCTCCTCCCATTTCCGAGTTCATTTCTAGTGCCCATTCTGTGCACCTTCATCCACCGTCCCATCTCTATAGCCCCATCTCTAATCCATTTGAGCTATCATACAGGCCATACACCCCTGTCCTTCCGACTCCGCAGTGGTCCTTTTTTAGATTTCGAGCATTTATTCATATCCACTACACTATTATAGAGGATATTACTATAGACTCTTGAAGCCTTCAAAATAAAATTTCCAAACAATTTTTTTTAGGAGTTCTTTTTATACGTAGTTGACCTTTTTTCTACTACATATTTTCTCTATATCTAGAATCTACCACTCTTGGTTGTTTTATTTAAAAATATTTTTATTTTATTGCTACTATTCCGTACCCGTTACGACAGAATTTTAGACCTCCTCGCCGCATCGGTGCGGAGTACAGTAGGAGGAGCAGGCCCCTCTTCTACCCCTACCCTGGCTCACTACTTTATTGGCGAAGGGAGTAATCAAAAGTATCTCCCAGGCCGGCTGAAGGTCTCTTATCTAACCGATGAGATTCAACCAGCCGGCCAGGAAGATACTGAGGAATCAGATAGTGTGATACCGACAACTACTGTGACGTTTCCCCTTCACGGTGGTGTTGAATATAAAAATAATGGTGCGTCACTCAAATAATTATTATCTCCATCTCCTGCATCAGCAAGAGATGGGGCCATATAACTTTTCCCTATTTTAAAAGCAGTATATGTGGACACGGATGATTATCAAACAGTCCATACTCCTTACCAGTCCGGACAATCCGGCGCTGATATCACTGAGCCACAATCATTGAGTGGAGCAGAGGCACTGTGCCCCCGAATTCACATGAAGGGAGATACGGAGGGGTCGCCTGGCCAAAAAAAACCTGCATTGCTGCAGAGATACAATTGCATCCAGAGCAAACCCTTAGTGAAACGGATCTGAAAAGGTATGTACTAGATAAAAATACTCGACGACGCAGAGCTGTTGATTGAACATAAAATAATTGCGTTTGAGAAGCGTAAGGAACTAAAAATTACTGCTAAACTAGAGGATTTTGAAAAACTTTTAGACAAAAAGCTACTAGCTGTCGAAAAACGGCTGGAATTAATGTTGCGTATATCCCAATCGTATTATTATGGTACATTTAACAGCTCTAACGAGCGAATATCCGCATTCTGGCATTCGCAAAGAGACGTGCCTGAGTACTTCAAAGCTCATAGTTCTGAGCTCGTGAGAAGTATCAAACAAGAGAAAAATTTCCCAATCAATTCCCTGAGAGACATGGTCACAACAGCCCCGCCGCCTGCACGAAAACGGGCTGATAGTACCAGCATGCCTTCATCGCCATTCTACAGACACACCACTGCAAGGCCGGACCCGCCAACAGTGGATACAAACCCCCAAAACTGCTGGTTCTGCCGTCCCAGCAGCTACTTACTACTCACTGGTGCAATAAGATGTTGCACAAGTGCAAGGAACCAATAAAAATAATAATACCGAATTAAATGACAAAAAAATAACTTGAAAACTGTATTATATTCTTGTAAAAATTGAAGAAAAAGCGACAGTACAAGTCCTTGAGGAAATTTCCCTCTGTTACAGAGTCGTCTGCTGATTACTATGCAGATGAAAAGCTCATTTCCTAGTGGAAGATTGCACTAGGATTGCCTTGCTGAGGACTTAAAGTCCGCATCCCTAATGACTCTCATTTTGTGAGCTTGAAAAATTATAGACGATATAGTTTTCTGGATACGAACCCGTACCACGCTAAAAAATCCTTTCATAAACCCAGCTGAAAGTTACGAAAAAATACATCGACCTTGGACGTACGTACGTTTGACGTGAAAATCCCGTTAGACATTAAAAATTATTCAGCTGAACTTTAGAAAAGGTTCAAATTTATTACTACGCCGGAAAGATGCGCCTTCCTTATTAATATTATTTTCTCCAAGGAAAAGCTAGAAACAAGCACTTTTATCAACTTGAGCTAGGTGAGAGCTCACTCGAATTTATAAAGTGGTTTCCTGAAGCGGAATAATTTATATTAGAAGGTTACGCTACAATCAAATCTTAATTCGAGCTCCCGACACATGCGACTGTGTTCAACAACAGTCCCACGAGGACGAGAAAAAATTGGCAGAGTACCGGCTTCTTTCCGATCCTGTGGTAATGTATTTGAAATAAAGTCGGTAATAACAAATTTTATAAAAGGGTTGCTAGCTAGCTTGCAAACCTCTTTCAAGCGCCAGAATGAAAAGTCACCATTTAAAAAAATATACGACGCAATTTAAACTGCAACGCATGCAGGTGACACCTGCAGTGCGAATAGGTTATTTACTGTGTCTAGGTATCCTGGCTACCAGAATCACAGCACGTACCAGAGTCCGCTCTGGTGGACATTTACAATGGTATCAAGCTGTTCCGACGATAGTAACACACTATCAGGGTCCGTTTCATGGGATTATAAAGACTCTGAAATTGTAAAAGTACAAGCGGCGCCGGGTAAAATTACTCAGTACGCGTACCAGTCTATCCCGTCAGTCCTGTCTACTCAACCAGCTCCTGAAGCGGTACATGTTACTGTAACGCACTATGGGCAGTCTGAAAAAACGGACACGCTAGACCGCATGCTAAATCACAGCCCATATGGCAGGTACCTTCTACCCTGCCTACGGCTGGTACTGTAAGCACTACACTACATTGCCGGTATAACTCCGTCCATCTCGCACACTAACCCGTGAAGCATATGAACTTGTTTCAGTACGTAAGGATAAATCAGATCCACGGTACGTACACATTGCTAAACATGCGTAGCCTACCCGCTCTGCCATGACCATAGTACGGGTTACCGTAAATTCTTCTGGTGATTTCCTTCTGTAAAACACTGATAAATTTTATAATACGTAAAACTGTGACATTTATAACTGCATTGCCGTTTTTAAAGAAACTGAAAAAATATATATAGACATTTCTATCTTCTCATCGCACGAGGTGATACTCAATAAGAACCAGATCATGGGCACCGCAACGGATGCACTTATAATCATTTCCGTATGTTACAATATATCTGACACCTGTACAGACGATGGAAATTACATAGAGAATCCACACACGGGTATTTTTTTTTATTAAAAAGGCTTACATGATTATAAAAAACTCACCCAAACGTCAGTTGATCCTTGCCTAATGGAAAATTTTAAAGGCCTAATTTTTGACGGTTCCTGCATACGTTTTCCAGGGAGCAGTGTACAGGATTCAAAGTCTATAACGGAGGGGAAATCAATACTTTTTCTAATATTAATTTACCTTGTCCAGGTTATACATCGGAGATCACCCCGGATGTTACGTCTGAGCACACTGAGGACTCTCTGTCTGCTTTAAAAAATATGCAAAGACCCTCTTCCTATCCTCCCTTACCAATGAAAGTACTAGATAAAATTCCTTCAGCACCAGTTGCTGATGGCGAATCTAATACCAAGGGTCAAAAGTTTGCAGTAGGTAATTTTGACCTCAATCACTTAACTTCTGATAAACAGAAGAAAGATAGAACTATGCTGAATCCTTTTGACTCCATATATTTGGGAGATTTAGGTATAATTATGGCAGAAAAGCACATGATCGATATTGATCAGGATGCCAGGCCTTTTCGTAGTCAGCCGTACAGGTCTGGTTTAATGGATCGCGAGATCCAACACTTCGAATTTGAAAGACAGATAAAAAAATGGCTTCATTGAACCTAATATGAGCAAGTGGGCATCACCATTTCTCCTTTTTCCTGCAGCCGACAGTACTAAACGCTTCTGCGTTGACTACTGCCGCTTTAACAAGAATAACTGTCAAAAACAGTTACCCACCACCTAAAATGGATAAGCGCCACGACGCTCTAGGAGAGGCCTTTTACTTTTCCACACCAGACGTTAGTTGCAGCTACTGTAAAATTATCCTCCAGAGGAGGACATACCCTAAATTGCTTTTCTGCGAACGGTTGAGCAATATGCTTGGCCATCCCACTTCGAACTACTACCCCTTTCTTTTTCTCTTGTATACCTAACTTCTATAAAAATTACGGTAGAAAGTAGGTCTTCATGCAAAATACTTTTTCAAACTTCACAACTCTTGGACAGCAAGAGTAACTGACCGTGAAGCTGCCACGGTAAAAAGCCCCTTTTTGCGACACGGTGTCCCTAAAGGCAATCTACCCCTCATCGCGAGAGTGCTCTACGCAATCGCGATATTTATTATCAACCCGACGCCTTTCGCCCCAGGCTGATTCTTATCTGTAATTGCACATCTCGCCAGGCCAATTCCATATATTCAATTGAAAATTTCTGACCATCTCGTCGTTTTTCGGGTCACAATTTCCCTTTGACCGAACCTTTCCTCCCGATTCTTTGAATTAATTTATTGATTTAAAGACTGTATTAATTCAAGAATTGGTTGATATATTTTCCTCATTATTCGGAGAATTGTAGTAGAATTAATTCTTGTGGATCATTTCATATTAAATGAGTGTAATACATGGTTGCAGGTACCACCATATGTTAACCATAGAGTTTGCTCAAAGATAGTCGATCTAAGAAGCATTTATTTTACTTATTTTGCTGTATAGAGAACTCTCCGCATCGACGTTGATGCACATTTCGAGAATGGTTCAAAAATGGCATTTCATCTCCATGCTCGGGGCTGGTTTCTGGTAAGATCGCCCATCTCGCTTATCGGAAACCAAAAATTGACATCCGTGCTAGCGCTAAGTGATATTCCCAGCATCTTCAACGACAGCCAGAAATCCAAGAAGGAGATGAATATAAGTTCTGGTGACGTGGCATTGAAGTTGCCACTCCCACATCAGCATAATCATGTACCGAAGGGGCCTTTTCAATATCAGAAGATTGTCGCGCCAAGAACGCGAGACTATGATAATGATGCCCCTGGAAGAGCTGGACATAATTCTGATGTTCAAGGCGATTTGAAGATTATTCAAGCGCAGGCAGGGTATCCATACCAGGACTATGCTCAAGACCTCGCGCTGCAGGCGCGACTTGAAGGTGATTTCTTTTTTACCTGCCTTCGCCGCAGAAAACTCATGGCTCGTTGAAAACCCCTGGCGCGGATCCCTGCGGGCACGTGTCAACTTGGTCGCCCAATGTAACCCATGAATCTCAAGCCAAGCCGAACCAGCCCTGTTTTCATCTAATTCGGGATCTAGATTTGGGTAAAAATTTCGAAGTGCCTTGAGCAGCTTTTCTTCATGACTTGAAACAAGGTGTCTCGAACCTGGGAAACAATGGACGTGATTCGCATTTTTCTTGAAGATGCGAAAAGAGATGCCGCATCCGCACATTCGAATGCCACCGTGGCCATGGAGATGATAACGAGAGAGATGAGCAACATTCGCTTTGAGGTGAAAGGGAGCTCTCGCCGAATAATTGGCTCCGAGTCATATTTTTGTGTCCAATTGCAAGAACTCGCCAGAGGCTATTCAGATGTTCTCTCAATCAAGACGAAGCTGGGTTCCATTGAGAAACAGTTTTATCAGTTCAGATTGGTTTCAACCCCCGTCGTCGCATCCTCATCCGGTGGTCAACCAGCCAGTCGCGAGCAGCACTTCGCAACCGGCCATGTGCCTGCCCAGGCCTAAACTTATGCCTCAGCACCACTTTGGGGGAGTTAATTCGAGCCTGCTAGGGACCACATCGATAGTCCTCATTCTTATTATGTGACGCTTGATCTTGATCTCAGACCGGAGGCGGCAAGCTGTTCGCAAGACGCTCAAATTTCGACAACAAATATCACCGCAGCGTTTCTATTCCACCTCTCACGACATCGATGGATCTAGAACCTTTTCATTTTTTTTCTATATAGAGAAGAGAGCGCAGTGAGCACGAACTTAGCCTGTATTTTACCGGGTTGGAACCGCGCAAGACGATGTTGCCTTCTTTCCAGTATGGGTTCTATTACCGTATGTATCGTCTTCGCAGTACGTCGAAAACTCAGAGTACAAATGATCTGGGCCCCCTGCATCAGATTAAGAACCAGATTGACGGCCTGCACAAGATTCTTGGGACTTTTGATGGTTCCAATCCGATTGGGATTCTTCACTTTCTGGATACGTTTCAGGAGGCGCTCGACATCTTCAATGAATCATAGTTAGTGGCTGTTAGTTTCTCACCTACTTCTTTTACGAAGAAACCAAGGACGACTACCGAACCCAGGTCTCTCTTGGTACTCGTTTGGAGGGGCTTTTAATGGCTGCCGCATGGCCTCATGTAATTCACGTGCTCCTTTATAGGTACCTCACTGACTAAGTATTACAGAAAGCCCACGATCAGGTTAATCACGAGCCCCGGAATGATTTTGAGGATGAGTTGCAGTTTGCAAAATAGGTCATTAAAGCCGCTTGCAAGAGCAGAAAAATCTTCACCCGCGGGTCTAAAGCATAAATTATTGCGTTGTCTCCATGACGCCACCTGTTTGCGCGTCCAGGAAAAGATGCGTCATATGCGCCCGGAGGATCTGAACAGTGTGATCGTTGTTTCCCAGACCGCCTTCTCGGAAGGCGAACCTAAGAGAGCTTAAATATCTCCTTCCATCCCACTATTTCACCAACTTGCCGGAAATTACCAATCTTCTAACACTAGGAACCCGAATTTATTGATGTATCCTGCTCCCAGCGTGACCTCAGACTCATTCTCCTCGTATTGTCCACACCCGGATCAGCAGGAAACGTTGATGGAACCAACTATAGTAGTTTAAACGGCCTTTCAGCTTGGGTATATTCTGGCTGAAAGACGAGCAGATAGAAAAGGCAAGCAGAGATATGAGATCGGAGAACTAGGACCTTACTAGTGGCTTCGGAGACGTCCCGGACCTCGTAGAGGCTCAGACTGAGGTAGCGCGAACGTTCATCCCCTGCGATTTCCGTAAGTTGAACTGAAGGAGCTGTCGTGAGAGTGGCCACGGCACGTTCAGTTGTCGCCATCTCTTTCTCCACACATGCGCATCTTTTTCTCTTACAAGTACTATCTCCATCAGATAAGAACGAACCCTCATATTTTATGATTTTTACCAGCAGAAGATGCAGTCGATGAAGAGCTCTGTTACATAGCCCTGTATTCTCCCTATGAATCCGTAAGTTTATGGCGGTGTTCGATATGTTCTTGGTCGTGATGGTCGCAGTGGTGATTATCAAATGCCGCCTTGTTCTAATTAAGAGCCCAACCATGATCGTTTTAAGCTAGCAGCTTGGACAGGTCCAAGTGGTATTGAACCCGGACAACCCGATGTCTTCGTCAAACCCGACTGAGTCGGTACCATCGTCGAAAAACTAGTAGGACCAAACACCAAGGAACGCACTGCTTATTTCGCGGCCAAACATCTTTCGTCAGAGAAAGAACTGTCAGTCGTTAATGAAAATAAATATATGCGTGCGTCAGACGAACCTCATAATGAGTCTCGAAAAACAGTAAATTACAGTTAATTTGAACAATATCACTACTTCTCTGCTACCCCTTCGTCAAACGATGATGACTATATTACACATAGCTGGTTTAAAATCAGGCACCAAAGGCGAAGAAGACGACGACGAGGTATGGGTTGTTCATTCGGAACAGCCTTTCACGATCCTTGCGAGCAACTGCACCCACAAGGAGCGTCTCCTGCCAAATTTAATGTTCATGGTTTCGACCGCGACGCTTACGCGTCGCGTTCGCCTCTTTTTCATCTGGACATTGATGCAGCAAAGGATCTGAGAAGTTAATATATCATTGGCTCTGCTAGCATACCGGACGAATCTAATGGGCAGAAGGGAAAAGATGGACGAAGTCGTTAACTTCATGTCACTCATGAAACACGCTTTCAACTCTGGAATTGAGGCCTACGAATTTGTCGCAGACTTCCTCGTGACGACTGGCAAAGACATCGATGATGTGTCACTTGATACATCTGTAAGTTCAAGCACATGAAAACATCATCTTGACGAGAAAAAAACCACGGAAAGAGGACATTGGATCGGAAGCAGTGGAATATATTTCGAGGATGAAAATTTTCCAAAGCTACATGCCGGCTTAGGCGCGTACGGACGAGAAGAATATTTGAAGGGATAATTCTACTTGTAACATCTTGAGGACCCGGCCCAGCTGAAGCGCGTCATTAAGATTTTGGAGAAGCACGCGTCCGTTTTCGATGGCCATTTTGTGCAGATAAATACCATCGAGCATCAGGTCAACCTGAATCCTAGCACCGCACCAGTCCGCCTACAAATAAATACCCAAACTGGCCCCAATAAACTTGAGAAGATTCTGGAAAATATCGATTACCAGCTGGGCAGGCTTGATTTAGCTGGCGCAGACGGAATGGTCCAGCCCGGTGCTGTTGACACAGAAAAAGTACGGCACGCAGTGATTCTTTGTCACCTTCAGGTGATTGAATGTCGCAAAAATTCCGGACCGTAGCTGTTGCCTCGCATCTATGTTTTCATTGAAACCCTAAGAAAATCGAACTTCTTCAAGTTTTTAGTTGCGCTCTGGGGGTACTGGAAGGTTCCAATCGCGGAAGATGGTAATTCCAAGACAACTATCACAAGCCAGATGGGCACATACCGTTACCGAATAATTCCCTTTGGTTTTCGGAACTCTGCTTCCACCTTTTATCGTTCTCTCAACATAGTACGCTCCGTAGTGCGATGTAACTTTTTCTTGTCTACAATTACGATATTATTATGTGCTTCAGAAACCACTTGGAACATCACAAACACGTGAACCATATCCTCTCCCTGCTCTTCGACACTGGGATCAATCTCAAGCTCAAAACATTCTTCTTCTTTTAGAAAGAATTTGAGTATTTGGTATTTCGCATTGGTCCGAGTAAATGCACTCCGTATCCGGACGCCAAGGCCATCAAGGCCGTGCGTGAAGCAAAATTACCAGCGACCCGACGCATATGAAGAGTTTTCTTGGCGCTCGCTACTTGTACTGGCTCATTTTCAAGGTCTTCGCGGCGGTTTCCACCCTTTTGACGGAACTGCTGAATAAGAATGGTGGGATCTATAGGGACGGCCCAACCGAACCGACGTTAGAGCAACTCGAATCCTTCGATAATTTGAAGGATTCATTAAAGAACCCTCCTGTTTTAGTCCTCTCGATTCGTGGTCTTGCATACATTATAGATTTTGATGCAAGTAGCTACGCCGTTCGCACGGTTCTCCTTCAGCATTAGGATCCGTATATACCCACCAAGTGGGCCATAGTTTTGTACGAATCGCAGACCTTGACCAAGGAGCAGCGAAACTATTCCGCGACGGAGCGTGAATTCTATGCAGTGATCTGGGTTATCTTTAAGCTGCGTCCGTACGTCTAGGGCACTGATTTAATGGTCCGCACGAACCATGCTGCCCTGAAATCGATGCTAAGGTTGAAAGATCCGATGTGGTCGTTCTGGTAAGACCCGAAGTTTTACCGTACGCAACGCAAAAAATAGCCGGGTTTCGTATTATGCGGGTATCATAAAACCAAACTTCGGGTTCGGTAGAAAACATTCGCGTAGACAATCCTACTTTCGCGAACAACAACCGGCTATTTTCTTTAATATGCCTGACTTTTTTTCGGGTGTGTTGAAATTAAATATGCGGGCATTTTATATTAAAGAATCATATCCCGTCAAATGCATGGTATGGTAGCAACATATCTTGCTTTTCTTGATTTGAAATTCTGATGTTTTTTACAATTTTGGGGCGACTACATTTCAGGATATCGTTGAAAATAATCGGGTAATTTATGTAGACTTAGTGGTGGAATTCAAAGTGCTTGCGGAAAGAAATGTAAAAATTACACACCTTTCGCAATGCCTCTGTATGCATGCAAGTTAATCTCGTTTGTAACCTAGTTTACTGCAGCAAATTCCTAAGTATCTCTGAAGTCAAAAATGTCCTTATCAGAGTTAAAGTGGCGTGCCCGCCCACGGGAACGTATGGATACTGTACGGTTACGAGACCCAGTTGCACCCCGTCAGTTTACTTCGGTTCCACAGAGAACCGTTTTTGACGAAGTGTCGCGATTTCTTTTCAAGATACGAAGAAATTTTTCTCCGGTTGATCCACTGATGTAATTACGGTTTTTGAAATTGCGCAGCCGCTCTAATTTTCTACTTCCTCTTCGGGCCCCGCCGTCTAATCATTTCTTCTGCATCGATTTGAGGACGGTATGCGCCTCTCTTCGATTGATCCATACGGTCACAATCTTCTAGATCGGAGGCATCGTTGTCTTCATTTGTTCCCCAGTACGGAAGGGGCTTATCGCCTACCGGGCCGTCGAGCCTTCCAGTACCGCACGACTGTGGTCGGAATTTCGGCAACTTCGCGTCCTCTTCATCTTCTTGATTCATGTGCGGACTTTCATCTCGCTCTGTTCGTTTACTCAATCAAATAAGGATTTCGTGCTGACTCGAAGACCTGGCCGGAGCTGATGCGCATGTTCCAGGGTTATCACCACTTACCTGTGCCGTACAGCCAGTGCCGTGGACACTGCCCCGCTTTATCTGAGTCTGTGTCGTCTCATGTGACTATTGTTTTGGAGACGGCTTAGCAGCGTGGCTTTACGGTGCGGTACTTGCGGTTTGTCTTATGAGGCAAGGCGGCTTTGTATTGCTTCATCGTTACCATCCTGCTCAGCAACACAGATGGCATCCATGTAAAGCTTGGGATGGATATGGCACCCGATGCCTCGGACTCGGAGGCCTCTCCTGTGGCATCTCTATCTCCGCGGCCAATTCTTGTCCTGCGTTGATGCCGCGCGATTCAGGCGTTCGATTTATCCCTTTGCCTGTTCCTTTAGACTTTTCCGCTTCTGCCCATTTTTACTTGTCCTTCTTGCCAACTTCTTTGTTGCCGTTTTCGGCGTGGATTCATCGTTGTCATCGACGACGTCACTGTACTCCTCACTACAGTAGTCGTCGTCGATTTTAGGCCGCACAGTTTTGCGTGAACGTCTCGGCGATTGGATAACTTGTAATGGATTTGTAGTTGTTGATTATGTCTGTTTCGTGTTTTTCATACGAAGAACGGTTCCTGCAGTTTTGTCTCTTGTCGTACGCACCGACGAAGCGGGTGGTGTGGCTGTTAAATGGTCCTTCAACTACGTGCGGTCGGTTAAACTAGTCCCATATGAACTCGACTCGGCCCCTTGGTCTCGTTTGTCCACCGTGGCTTCCACCACATCCCTGCCCACGTTCATATCCTGCGCACTTAGCTGTGGTGACTTATTTTTCTGCATGGTTTCGGGGAGACAGGAGTCCTGGATAGTGATAGGTGGGCGGTTTTGGACACTGAAAGACGATTGGGGCAGGTGGTGGGAGACGGGCGGTCGTGGAGCAGCAAAAAGAGTGGCTTCTGGTGGTCGAGTGCAGACGGCCGATAGACAGCTGCACAGGTGGCGCGGTGTTCTAGAGAAAGGCAATTCGTAGTATAACGAGACTAACAATCTAGGAGACATTTAGACTTGCATCCCAGTATGCATGAAAACGAGCGGCAGGGTAGTAAGTTCAACCAGTGGCCGGGAAAGCTGTAGATGGCCGACGCAGAAGGCAGCGAGACTTTTGTTCCGGGTTGCGGGATACAATTTACGTGTAGTTGTATTTTTATGTATACCCCGCGTCATGGGTCCTTCTTGAAGATTTTCCAGAAGATTCTGTCTTGCTATAAGTATATCGTACTACCGCCGCGCATTGGAAGCCTTTCTCAAGTGGTAGTTTTCACTCATGGCGCAGCGAGCAAGCAACTGTCCGCCGCATCCTATTTTTGACATCACATTTTCAACGAGAACTATGAACTCTTTCTGAAGTATTATAAGAATCCTCCCTCCACTCTTGGATCCCCGGTTCCTATGTCTGTGACCATTATTTTACGGCATACCTCAACCATCTCGCTGAATGATGCCTCGTTGCTTTTTTAGTTCTTCCGTCCTCCTCCTTCTTTTAACTCACCCGTTGGTTCGTCATATTTTTAAATTGGGGCAGCGGATAAGGCCTAGTTCATGGTTAATTCGTCGGTGTTTTGCCGGTGTGCCAGTATTTTTTCTCATTTTTCGCCTTTCCCTCTCTCCGCTTTCTTTTTCCCCTTTTTCAATTTTTACAGAGTATCGACGAGCTTCGAAGTCGCTTCTACAGTTCGACAAATCTTCTGTCCTCAAGCATCCATCATGCTTCTGATACAAAAAGTATTTAACATTGGTGTAAAAAAGTATCCACAAATCATCAATCATCAGTCTTCAGTCATGATCATCAGTCAGAGTGCATCATTTCGTCATTCCTCGAAGTCAGTCAGATTTTTTTTCTCGCAATTCGCGCCAACAAGGGCACAATGTGCAGCAACGGTTCCATAAAAGTGTATTTCCAGCGTTCTCGCCTGTTGGTCCCCAAAGGCGGGGTGTATTGTTTGGGATATCAGGAGGTTGTTCCGACTCGCCCCTGCTGCGCAATTTCCTTCATTTCCGGGGTTTTTGTGTGGTTTTATCCGCAATGCGGCATCTTCAATACTTTTCCATGAGGGTAATTGAAAACAACAGGCTTCACAATTTCATGCCTAAAATGGTGACTGTTAACACAGCTTACTTGTAGGCTATTGTGGGTATATGTTGATTTCGTGCAGCGAAATCAATATGTACCCACAATGGCCTAGGGATTGTCAACATTGATATGGTTCACTGCAGCCTTGACTACATGAAAATGTGAAACTGGCGGCGCAAAATTGCCAATGCTAATGGAAAAAGCAGTGCCCTTTGCAGACATGAAGACGCAGGTAAAACCCAACCACTTGACGCTCATGACTTTCGTAGCCGCGGACTGTACGGCCTTCAGGCCATACCCAATCGGAAAATAACACTTATTTAAATTACTTAAATAATTCCATTACAAATATGGTATTTGGCATATTTCTCCACAACAATAAATAACTTTTCAGATATTGGATACAGACAGGGTAGATAATTTAAAATCAGGAATTATTTAAAATTATGAGAGCGCTTTAATTGGTCTGAAAAACATGCTAATGATTCTAGAATGGTGGGCAACTAATGCGTACTGGGGAGGATACTTAAATTTCAACCATTGCTTCACTGTAAAAAGCGCTTGATGCTACATGGGCACCGGCGGCGGCGAACGAGAGCTTGATTATGTATGCGCACCGGCGGCGGCGGTTGCTTGCAGTTCACATATTGTCCCAAACGCCTCAAAGCCTATAAAATATTTTAAATTACTTCGAGTCGAAGAAATAATTCTTTTTATTAGTGTATCCGAGAAAATCGTTTTACATACGAAATTATAGAATAATTTCTTCTTTAACCAGATATATTTAAATTATTTATTCATTGAAAATAAATATTTTAATAATTTATTTCAGAATATTTCCGAAAAAATAAATGTAGGATAATTATTTTGATAGGGTATGCTTCAAGCTCTTGTATTATATTAAACAAACCCCCGTCGCAACCTCCATTCAGCTCGTATTCAGACATTCCTTCATGTTTACCTCCATGATGCGTCCACCACCGTGATCCAGTCAGTGTGGGCAGCACAGTTTTCCCTATTCTTGGCGGCAGCATTTATGCAAGATACTGCAACTCTGCGGAATATCGCATTATTTTTTTCAGATTAACCAGGGAGGTTTAGTTTGATCTGATCTGTCTTCTCCGCGAACACATAGTTATCGTATTTTTCGCTACTTTCCCATTTGTAGTAGCTTAACCAGCCCCTCGACGATTGCGGTCTTGCACAGTTCAAATCGGTTCTGCAAGTGCAAGCTGCACAAACTCTTCGTCATACACGTGTTATAGACGTCTACATTACTATTTCTGGCATTGTGAAGCCCTACAATGCAATTGTGAACTAAAGTATCACCACTAGCGCATTTAACGCAACAATTTTCTGGTTTCAGTTCAAAAGTGGACCGTCTGCAAAGCCGCTTTCGTTTTTCCCAAAAATAGATGAGAAAGTTCGATTCAGGAAGTATTGTCTTTGTTTGACGAGAGAGAGCGTTGCCTACTACCGTGCTCTGCGGATAGGCACTAACGCTGGCGTGAATCTGACATGTGATTTTAACTTTCGAGGCTCTTCGTTTGCATGAGCAGAGGCGCGAGAAAGCGGGTGCTAGACTGCCGATAGTCATCCTTTTCACGTGCCGTGGTCTCACCAATCGCAGGCTTCGAAACGAGCACGGATTCGATGTGATTATTGCCATGCACGCAATATTCTGAGATATGCGCTGGGTTTCAGCCGTTCGAGCCGCTCCCCTATCGTTTTAAAGCAGCTCGAGGTGATCTGGTCGATGCCGAATGCCGCTTGGTTTCCGTTCTTTCTGATCAGCTGAGGTGTGGAGCGCAACGGACAGTCGTCTGATGTGTTTCCTTAATGGACAAACACTGCAACTGCAAAGTAATGCTTATCGTTGAAGCTTCGCTTCTGCGGGGGGTTCCTTTCATTTTGAAAGCATGCTCAATGGCCAATTGTGGATGATTCTGCAAACTGCATATCATAGATAAAACTTCGTCTACCTCTCTCAAATTAGGCGAACAATCTTCTTTGTATACTTCTTGTGTTCACAGGCTTCCGCTTGGGTCTTTTTACTCATCAACAAGCCTCGT
>JAVCKV010182074.1:0-17263 GCA_032274145.1 Herpochondria borealis | reverse complement strand
ATCGTAGATGCACGAGACATCTTGCATGCTAGTCACCTCGAGCGAAAGGGAGATTCGGCGGAAGAAGAAAAACAGGCAGTGGACCTCCCGACACCTTTCACGCGTGAAGAGAATCTCGAGGAACAAACGAACAATGAATTCTGCGAAATGATTCCATCGATGTAAGTATGCACCAAACGCAGTTGTTTATTCGAGTACCAAGACGGGGCGCTGTGTCGTCAGAAGCATCGCGAGCCGGAGATCGCCTAAAAATTTCTGCCTTCCTCGCTTCGCCACCGCGTCCTGCGAATGGTTCACTTCCTCATTCAGGCAGGGCATCTGTGACAGACATGGATGAAAAATCGTGTGCCCCACACGATTTAATTGCCACAGATGGCCAACAAGATAGAAACCACTTTGCGTGATTGTGCTTCATGTTTGTAGAACCGCGTCCGTCTTTTAAGTCAAACTAATAAGCTTCGCCTCTTCCCGGAGAAGACTACGCCCGATT
The DNA here is from genome assembly GCA_032274145.1 of Herpochondria borealis. NCBI lineage: Eukaryota > Rhodophyta > Florideophyceae > Ceramiales > Ceramiaceae > Herpochondria > Herpochondria borealis. The sequence continues at coordinate 16,773 of JAVCKV010182074.1, read as the reverse complement.
TTATTGCAATTGAACTCATTTTCCCCATGCCTAAATACAAGGATGGATACCAATCTAGCCTTGCGATCTCAGACCACTCCACGAAGCTTACAAATATCGTCCCTATTCGCCACATAAAATCCTAAGACGTGGTTGTAGTCTTCGTACATGAATGAGTATTATAGAACGGTTTGAGCGACAATCTCCCAAAATTTGTTTCCTTTTATTTCAACGGGTCTGCCACCTTCTCTCGACATCCAATGAATTCAAACCCACGTACCATCCACAGACGAACGGGAAGGCTGAGCGGTTTAACCGCTCCTCGGCCACCATTCTTCGATTCTTCGTTGAGTACCATCCCGTTCAGTGGTCCAAGCACGCGCGTGCGTTGTGCTGTGCATACAATACATCGGTGCATCGCACGAGAATCTCAACCCCATTCGGACTCGTCCTCAGTCGTTCTCCGCCGTACTTTTTTGTGGTGCATCCTACGGGCCAGAAGGACTCTACACAAAATAGTTAGCAGTACAAAACGAGGTTAGAGATCGCCCTAGGCAAAGCTAGCGACTGCTTGGAACATTTTGAAGCAAGGAAGAAGAAGGGATTTGACAAGAGGGAACGAAGAGCAAGAAGTTTCTAAGACGGCGACGCGATGTTTTGGAAATTGAAGATGGCGGCATAAAGAGAGGGAAGCTCTCTCATGGTGTGGCCGATGCCTTTCGATTTAAGTCTGTGGAAGAGAAAACTAACACATTCATGATTCAGCGTGGCGAAGTTATCGAGTGCGTCGCTATGAGCGGCGTAGTTAATGCTCCCAATCTGCGATCGTCAAAGAAACTACCCACTATTAAAAGGCGACAAAAAAGAGTAGGCCTAGATGGTCACGGCGCGTCAGAGCTGCGTGATAAAAAAAAATCTCGACTATCGCGAGAGGGAGGATGGTTCCCTCCAATCCAAGATCAGCAGGGCAGGTTACTACCAGAAAGCTTGGGTACCACGCCATATATTAGAAGAAGCTGTGTATCTATACCGTGCCCGCTGCACCAATAATGACCGCGCGGCCATTAAAAGTCGGACACGCGTCGATAAATATCGCTTTCCGTCGGGGCGTCGGGACTTGAGTCGAGGCGGTCGTCGATTGTCCGGCTTTTTTCCCGTTTCGTCTATCCGACGACTTGAATTAGGGGCACGTCGCTGTGTTCCCCAATCCAAAAATATCGCGACCTCCCTTCTTCATGCATGTCCTTCGATAAATTTCTTTCTTTTTTGTTTCCCTTTTCCCCTTTACTTTTTCCCTTTTGTTGCAGTACCTAACATGAAGGGTAAAATCACACGCCCATATGGGGCGCGCTCGTTCCGTGCACTCCAGAGTTCGCACGGCCATCACTACGCTCATAATTTTCATCGTCATAAACTTGTCCATTATCTTCTTCATGAAGCATTACGATTGCTGTTATTTAATCATATAATTTCAGGGGCTGAGTACCACCGACCACTCCCTACTATGCGTGGCTGGCTTCGCGCTTCTCAGTATCATGTCTGGTACATGTTACAAGCATAGTGTCATATTTTCATCTGTCATCGGTCAATTGCTCAGCATATGAGTGTAAAAAAAGTCTGCAGTGGAACACTGTCGGTGGTCAGCTTTCAATTTAGTGCTTCTCACGTGCCCACCTGTCGGTTTCCAAATGCGCCCCTTGCATATGATACTGATAGTCAGCCTAAGAGCTTCCAGTGTACGCACACCGTCTCCGGAACTACGTCGGCCACTACCAGATTCTGGACACGCTAAAGCGGCCACGGGGAACCTAACACTGTTACACGCCGACCGAATTCAACCAGTGGGTGCTTCTCCCGAAGAGGCCCAGATTGGCGTACTAAAGCTGTGGGAAAAATACCGACGGTATTTTGTGGAAAGCCTTCGGTTACAGTAAAGTACCGCCAGAATGATACCTTCAGCAGGAGTAAAAGTGTCCCCTCGCGGATGAGACGTCCAGAATCACACCTTTTGGCGCCACGGCGCGCCCCAGAACAAACCGACTCACACAGGGCAGTTCCCCTGGTACATGCGCTGCTCAAAAAATTGTAGAATTTGGGACGCGCACATGTTCGCGCGGCCGTGGTGCTCGCCGTTCTCATTTTTCACAAAGCCCGGAAGAAGCAAAGGCGTAAAGTTGGATGGCCTCGGTGCCAAATTCTAAGCATGCACGCCGTCGCTTGTATGTTCCTTAAAGAAGACGCGCGCCACGGAGCGTGCCCGCACACATTAGCCCATAAAATAATTGCAACATGTCCCGGACGAGCAAGAATCGACGACTAGCCGCGGGAAAACAGTTGGAGAGTGGGGCGCGCAAAGTTACAAGATCCCGTGGTGGCGATGGCGTTAATGCATCTTTGAAGCAGGGTCATACTAATGACCAAACGGAGACTAGGTTTGAAGAGTTTTCTCGGCCTTTTTTTGTGTGTACTCCAAAAGTAGGCGCGTACCACTGGCGCGCCACAGCACGCGCCCAAAGAAATCAAACCCCACCTTGGCTTTCGACCTCCACTTTTCGAAGGTGTTTCTTAGAACGCGCCGTGATTTCTCCTGCTCTGGAGGCACGCGAACCAGGCGAATTATGTTCTATCGCCGGTTCGAGGCCTCGCACCCACCCGGCGACCCGCTTCAAGATGCGACCTGCTGCTTCATATTTACTTGGTGCGCGACGCGGCCGGCGAGAGGGGCGCTCAATCTGGTCAGGCGATCCGTGAATTCCGAAAGACGTACTCGTAGCCCGTCAAATATCCAGAAGCCCAATAACTCCTTTTCGTTGTTACGCGGTTCGTTGGCGCAGCGGAGTTTGATGGAGCCGCACTGCCACTCGGGCGCTCGAAACCAGACAACGACTAAGAATCTCTGTCCATGTCTACAATAACCCGTTGCTCCGCCGCGCCTTCGACGTGCGCAGCCTGTTTGGCTGTCTGGACCTGCGATTCCCCTTGGCTGCCTTCGTCACCCGTGACGACGGACGCCGACGCCGACACGACAGGGATCGAAATAGTTGACCCCTAAGATAGAGAGGACAATGGCTCCACGGGCTGCGACCTTTCCACTCGAAGCGTCAGCGGCTGCATAGCCGTGTTAAAATTAGCGGCGCCCGCGCCGGGCGCGGAAGCAATCGTCAAAGCCGCTCGCTTCATCTACCCTCCTCCATCCCCCGCGTACGGCGTTTCAGCCCCCGACGCGTCCGCGGAATCTATAAATCTTTCGTTCATCGTCGCTGCGCTCCGTTTCACCACCCTGTGCCCCCGCGCCTTGCTCCCTTACATTTTAGTCGTGCGCTGGCACACTTGTCACTAACACCGAGGCCGAGGCGCTTGAACCCCTCCCCCCCAACTCTGGCCGATACGGCCAAGCTCGCGCTGACCCCCTGCTCCATCGGCTGTTGCGTTGTGGCCGCTGTCACAGTTAGCACCTACCATTCCCCTTCCCTGGTTTTGACTTCACCGTCAGCCGCATACTGTGAGGGCGCGGCCAACAGTACGTCATATTCAGCGGATTTCCCTTCCTCTCAAGCTTTGCCGGCCCTTCCTCGCAGATACTACTCTAGCTTTCCCGGCGGGTGGGGTGGAAGACTAAAGACCTTCCGGGACCCAAAGCGGGACCCTGCCGACCCAGACGATTACGAAGACGCCCGTAATTCGCATTTTTCATGTAATTTAGCTTGCGCTACCGCGCCCACCAAGGGCGCAGCCTGGTTGTTACTCATTCCGTTCCCCGTTTTGAACGGCGGGAAGCTTTTTTCCCCTCGGTTGGTACAGGGCGCGGCGTGCAAGCACGCGCCACAAGCTCCTAACCCCTCTAGCTGCACCCGGTGCATGAATGTGTGAAACGAGTCCTCCGAGACATAAAACTTCGGCGCCTCGGCCAGTAAGTAGTGAATCGGAAAGCGCTTGAGTTCGCCTGCCTCCCTTGCTCCCAGGAGTAATTTAATCGCATCGCCCAACACGCCACGGAAGCGGGATGGAACCAGCGTACCCCCTACCTAGGGCGGTACTTTGTTGGCAATAAACCCCATGGCCAGCTAGCTGAAGATCATAAGCGCTGGTTGGTCCGCCTCTCGAGCGGGCCGCTAGGATGATCGCCAAAGCCATCTTCCCAGAAAAAAGAAGATTTGGCGCACAACCTCCTCGTCGAAGCGCCCTGCAGTGCAGTTCGGCGACCTCGAAGGCAGGGCGCGTCGACCGCGCTCAAGCTTTCTCTTCATGACATCCGCAAAGAAGCGAGTAACCATTAAGGGTGTATTGAACATCCCCTCGGGTGGAGTAAAAAGCCCCATCCACGCCTGTATCGACTGGAATGCGTAGCGCGGGCGCAAGGAGACCGTGCGCGAACACGTTCGTCATCTTACTACGATTAGGGAGCGCGCTGAAACGCGTAGATGTTGCCAAGAATTCCCAGTATTCCCATTTCAGCACGACGTTCCGCCTGAGCTCCAGCTATTAGAAGCGATGAAGCAGACAAGAGCCCCGCTCTGGCGTGCGCATCTAGGGTAAGGGCTGCCGACCGGGCGATGCGGGCCTGCTGTATTCTTCGTATTGGAAGAGGCCCTGCTCAAGCACCGCCGCCAAGATTAATTCGCCTACGCAGATCGGGTCCTTGCCTCCCGTCATGTGCAGAATATATCCATCCAAGACAGAGACGAACTGCCCCTAGAGCACATGCAGGCACGATACGCGGTCGCGCATCATTCTGAAGGGGAAATTATACTGGATCTGTACCAGTCTGAGCATCGCAGGTTGCGCTGCGGTCGTCTTTTATTCTCGTGCGCCACAATTCATTACGCACCCCAAACCGCACCAGCTCATCCCAGTCCTTGCGCAGATATATGCACCACGCATTGAAGACCTTATCATCGGAGAGGGGTTCGGAAGCAAGTTTTTTCTCATCGTGTTGGGCGGTACTGCCGTTCCGCACTCCCCGCGCCGCGAGTTTCTGCTGCGCGGTACTACATCGCGCGTTAACGGGCGTCTCAAAGAAGCGTCGGACAGGTAAGGTGGGACACTTTTATCGGTGGTTAGGTGTGTGTTGAGGATTTTGAGGCTCGTGAAGGTTAAAAGTTGGGTGATAACGAGCCGCCTGCGCGTCAAGAGATTTGGGCGCTTGGGTGGAGGTTAGAACAGAGCTGTTGGGTCATATGTAAAAGGGGGTGAGTTGGAAGTTATTTTAGTGGCTATGTTGGGAATGGGACGTACTACCGAAGTATAGAATGCAGAAGACGATCCCCCTCTGCTGAGGTGCTACCCAGCTGCACCCCGCGTGCACGCCCAATGACTGATGTTTTGTGCACTCAATCTTACCTCCGCGTGTGGTACGTTCCCAGGGGGCTCGGCAGGCGTTTAAGGGACGCGTGGAAACTTTTTATGAGCTTTGGTTCCTTTTCTTTTTCGCAAGCGATCTGGTTGTCGCAGTTTTCGAGATTGATTTCAAATTTTGATGGACGCGGTGGCAGGAAGTAGACTCCGACGCGTTGGGACTTCACATCTTGAATCGAGGGCTTTGCGGTATGAATATAGGAGACCATTGTACAGAGCGAGCTCCATCGCGCACCAACGCCCCTGCCGTCGAGGCACATTCCCCCTACCTAAAGCGTGTTTCCCTACTGTAATTGCGTGATGTATGTACATGTTGCACCACCGCCCCCGTTTCCCCTTTACCTTGGACCTGTACAGTGCCCTAATTTTTGGCACGTACAATGTGTTTACTGTAGGTACACGTGGCGTTTACAGTGCATCCTACTGTACCTTGTTAAGTACTGTATTATCCCTTCAGTAGTATGGGAACTGTGAGGGGCTACTAGAGGCCCTACCACGAGCCTGTTTTTCGTGGCCACATGTACATATTTGAGGGCGACGGAGATTAGCTTTGCTCGCCAAGCTCACCTGAATGTGAACTCGCTGCTGTAGCGCGCTATATAAGCACTAGCGACAGGATTTCCCATATTTGGGAGAGACGACACGCACCTAGTGGCACCTCTTCCCGTAATAAAGTACTATCTACGCCCCCAAAAATTCACAGCTTCCCCCTCTTTCTTTATTCCTCCTATGGGTAACAGAACGCCACAAGCTGTTTTCTTGCTCCGCCACGAGCTTCCTTCTTCTAGGGCGCGCCACAGGTTTCTAGCCGCTGTGCATCTACCGTGCGGAGAGCCCAGCAGTCCACTTCGAGTGCTTCTTCTAGGACCCATATTAGAAGACCCCCAAGAACACCGCAATGCGACTTTCTCTACCAGTTGCCGTGTTGATTTATGATGTGTCATCAAACTACCAGGGCTGCCCAAAATACTAAAAATTACAATCCTGCCTATATGGTTAAGTGCTCGTCCGCTTTACAGTGCACGGATTGTACTCGAATCCAACTAGATGTTTTTGGAGTTGGTCTATTCCTACTAAATAAACTATGTTGCAATTAAGATATGGGAATCTTTAAGTTTCTTTTGACGGATATTTGTACACGGTATCACACATCTCCCCTACTGTACCGACATTATCCTAAAATAAAATGGCTATGCCTATTTACCAGTATCGATAGTAGCTGGCTTTTCAAAGTGTAGTATTGCCTGTTTATACAGCGTTAGTAAGTATGTACCACAGTACTTTACTTCAATAGTGTCTATCTACGGAGTCTACAGTCCGTTATACCATAAGTGTTGTTTCTATAAAAGTAGGTATTAAAGCGGAGTCGTTGCGTCTCATCACGACCGCTCAATAATCGGTATGCTACGTCCAGAGATTTCCTTACTTCTGCAGTTTTGCGTGGTTCTTCACGCCAATTAAACCCACAAAAGGATAAAAAATGGTAGAGATAAGGACGGGGGAGCTTTAAACGCGATTTCCGTGGGTGAGTTCGTCGATGACGATGCCCGGACTTTAATAAGTTACAGACTATTTAGACTATTTATACTAAAAGGACTGAAACTCATGTCGTTGAATTCGAACGAAGGCAACTTCTGTCGTTTACTAGACAGTGGTAGTTGGTGGAAGGTGACGGTCAGGTGACCGACACTCTGCTGACAGTGGCATAAAGTCGACACTGTGAGGCTATGCACGTACCTCTGGCTTATAGTCATATATTGAATAAGACTTAAAGACATTTGTTGAGGGAAGCGGTGTACCGATTCACGCAGCAGAGGCACGGCTGGCATCGCGTTACAGCGACCCGGGACTGCGGACACAATGTCTGGATGGGATATCGCCGGCGAACGTTGCTTGAATCAAACTCAGAGGCTCTGAAACCCAACCCAAAGGGACACAGAAGGAAGTTAAAGAAAGAAATAGGAAAAGGAAAGAAGGTAAAAATGCTTTTGGTATTGTACCTTCTTGCTGCAAAGCTAGATGCTTCATGCTTCTTTTCCCAACACCTACGCTGCCCAGACCCCTTATATAGCGGGTATGCCAGCGCCAAAAGCGAGATTTTTCGACTACAACAACCCAAGGGAAGAAAAGCCGAAAACGCATCAAACAGAGTACCCTAGCTCGTACATTACTCCCCATACCTCAAAATCCCTTACTAATACACTCCCAATATGGCAGTCAGTCCTATCCGTATTCCAAGATATTCCTGTACCAACCAGTGAGCGACCTACCCGGCCAGGCCAATCAGCAGACGTGTAGATCTTAAGTGGCGGAGTGGCATAATAGTGGGGCCACCCATGATTTGAAGTTTGCCGCTATCATCCGAGTCACCGAGTGGCGGAGTATTGAAACGGTGACGGGGTTAGGAGTTTCCTTGAGTGGCGCACAAGAGTAAGGATCGCCGCCTTCCGGTACGCGTGCCCCTTATTACCGTATTAAACCGCCCTAATATATTCGGCTTCGTATTGTCCACGGGAACCCAACGAAACGTGCGATCCTAACCGTCATGTCAGACAAGTGTCTGGCGCAACGTTTAGAATAGGCATTGCAGGGGCTTGAGGAGGCTAACTGTGTCACCCGTACCCACTGCGACGAATACGATCAATGTTGACCGGTCCCATCTAATAGGCGCCTCACGGCGTCCGTAAGTGACCGACACGTCGTGAGTTAGATTGAAACAAGAGCGAAATTACCCGCATGGCGAAGCCAAGAGCCAGTTTAGCTATTTATTACAGGCGTCGTAGGCGCCTTATATCACTGGCCGCGAACATTTGCTCAGGATGTGCAAATTGGGTCAAGCTACAACAGTGCCGTCTATTCCATGCTGTTCATCGACCCATATTCCGCGTATCTCCGCAATCTCAACGGAACGGAGACGAAACTGTGACAGGTGCCTAGGGGCGCATGGTTCTGCGTCTCCTGTCGTAATTTAGTCGAACATGCTATGCGGATGACGGTTAAGATAGGCGCCCGAGGTGCCTCGTGATAGGCATCACGGATAATGGGTGGGCCTGGATTTTGATTCGTTGATTGTAGGGCCGTTAACTAAGACCATGGCTCGGAGATTTGATGAGAAAGAGGCGCCGCAGGCGCCTCTAAAGTAGCCTTATAAACCGCTCCCAACCGTACCGTGCGTGGTGTAGGTGGTGAAACCGTTCGGGCTTTGAATGTAAACGCCATACCCTTGGTGATAGGTGACTTGTCAGACGCCGAAGGGGGCCAAAAAGACGCCAAAGGCGCCTTTTAGGGGGCATTGAAGGAGCCGCGATTGGAAAGAAGAGCCGGGTTGAGGCTTCAATGACAACTTGTGTGCGTCGTATACTACTTTTTCCGAGTACGGCGCCGAGCCGTCAGCTGGCGCACAGGGCTGAGAAGGAGGCGCTGAAGGCGTCTGTCTTAAGAGTGCTAGGCGGAAGGCGAAGATGATTTGTGTGGCCTGAAGCGTGTATCTAGAATCAAAGAAGAAGAGATGCCGAAGGCGTCTCGTTCTGAAACCGGGGGGACAGACTTGTATTGGCCGATTGGGTCATATGATGCGCTGTGATTCAAATTTGGCGTGATTTGGACCGTGCCTTAATTGGATCTCACCTTTTCTCTTTGGTAGCAGGAGTAATGCGGAATTAAAAAAGCTCAGTTCCGGCGGACTCGGAACTGAATCTCGGCCTGTTCTTGTAAGATGGACGCCATGTATGGGCGATAGAGACTTATCGACGGATATATCCATACACTTACTCGCACATTCTGTAATATTTATTTATTAATATTCCAACATTAGCTGGGGCGACAGAATCATTATAACCAACAAGAGCAACTGAAACAGAAAAGAGGTATTTTTACTGGCCTTTCCACAAAAGGCGCCATTTACATGTTCCTGAAGATCCCGACACCGCGCTTACTTGGAGATTCTGGTAGCTACCACTCGAGAGTTTGAGCTGCTGAATGAAGTGCTGTTTTCTGATTGGCCCCGATTTTCCCGCGTCTAATGCAACTGTAATTAGTTGCAGCACGTTCAACAAATCGAGGACGGGTGTGAGGGACACAAAAAGCACGAAAGGTTCTTCATTGCATATTAAGTTGTCTGCAGAACAGCGTGAGGAACCGGTACATCCGTGAGTATTTATGTGTGTACAATATGCCTGCTTAAGTCCGGATTGATCAGGAAATATCCTAACGAAACCAGATCTATGCGTACCTCCTGGAATTATTGTAACAGAAAAAGTCCCGAGAGTCTTGTGCAGGCAGTTGATCCGCTTCTTCAGCATAATAAAGGTGGCCCCGAATATTGTCGCTTGGAATGCTCGACAAGTTGAGGAGACGATAAACGACAGGCGGTATTCTACAAGATACTGTATTGAGCGGTTCCAGGCCGGGATATTATAGGCCAAGGCCGGTGGAACTACTTTCTTCAAACTATTTCACAACTCTATCAAGGGGCTATGGAGTCATCTACATCATGACTGGTGGAAAATAATACACGGGGGTGATCTGTGATTTGTGTTCGTAAGTGACGCGGCATGCGAATAGCGTGCCGCCTCCGGCCTGGGATTAAGGTCACTCGTCGAATAATCCATCTGAGGCCATCCGATTTTAACCCTAGCAGGCTCGAAAGCCCTCCCCAAGGTGATGTAGATGTACATTTTCGGGCCTTGGTAGGCACATTGCCAGGCGAGGCTGGCTGGTCGACGACCACAAGTGGAGCGTGCGACGTCATAGGTTAGGAGAGGATAAAACTACCCCAAACTGAGCAAAATTCTCTTGAATGAAACCGAGATACGACTTGATGGAAGTAAATCGTATTTGATTCCAGCGAGTTCCTGGCTTCGGGCGCCCACTGATTACTCTGCGCCAACTTCTAGGCGAGGCTCTCTTTTACCATAACGCGAACGTCGCTCATTTCACTCGTCACCATCTCCTTGGCTATGGTGGCGTTCTTACGTGCGGAGGCAGCATTGTACTTCGTATCTACTACAGAACACGTCCAAACCAATTCCAGTTTCTTCCCCAAATTGTACATCCCTTGTTAAACTTAATAGAAGACAGTCGCTTGCTTTACGTGGACATGTTTGCAAAAAACCAGTTCTGGAATTCGATGGGACAAGGACTCGGTCGTTGTGGCTTGGGCTTCATGGGCTCCATGGAACGGCCTAGTTGAAAAGTGACCAGAAGGACCCACAGCAATTTTGCAGGAAGAGCAAGGAAGATTCTGTAGCCATGGGACGTACCTCTTGTCATAGACATCTTTATCAGATCGCGACTTCGGCGCAGAATCATGAGCATCATTATTCTACCCAGAACCTGCCTGCGCTTGGTTTTTCTTTTCATCGCCTGAAAAATCAGAATAAATTCCTACTATTGTACCAGAAGAATCAGCATCGTGTCGAGTCAAAGACGCGAGATTCTTATTATTATAACCAGGCGCCTTCGGCGCTCGATTGAACGTAACATCATTGCGTTTCAGAACAGTTCGGAACTCAAAATTAATACTAAACAAGAGTATTTTGAGACTTACGTAGACACTAAACTATTATCTGTAGAAAGATGACTGTAATTATAATTACTTAGATCAGAATCTACTGCGCAGGCCATTTCGAAACCCCACCCCACCGGTAGGTGATAGTTGAAAGGCGGCAGATAAGCCGATCGCGAGTTTCTCTTGCGCTGGAAGCACTTCCGTGAGCATCTCCCCCGCATAACGTGCGGCATTTTCGCATTTTGGCATTGACGCAAGTACCAAGAAGACAGAACTTCCATCGGCGTGGACCCGTGATCCATATCCTATTCTAACTCTCTTGATACGAGAGGGTTACCAGCGCGTGAGTATAGTTGAAACACAGACGAAGCCGCTACGAGCGGGCGGCCATCACTTGAGAAGATTACTGCCGGTGGCGGTGCCTATTAGTGTTAGTTTCACCCGACTCAGACGCCGAATAACGCTATACGTGCGAGACAAGAGACTGTCTCTGTTGGGGGAAGCTGTCACGGCGACTATACCCAGATATGGTACATGTCGTTTGGTGATGAAATTTTGAGACGGGTTTGGTAGTGGTGGAAGATAAAATACTCCGCCCCTCCATTGTCTCGCCCTTTCATCTTAGACTGGGAAACTCTTTGCATCCCTACCGAACCTACCCTCGGTTCCTGAGACGAGACTTATCCATTACTTGGTTTACTTGTTGCAGCCCATTACGGCACAGTAAAATCTGCCACGCGCGTATTGCAGCACGTATGGGCCCGTGAAACAGAATTTAATTCAGGTAAAGTATCAATTGATTTTTTTACAACCGCCGCCCAAGCAATAGCGAGTGTTGGAGTTTGATATGCATGGATAAAAATACCTCTTATTTTTATCTTAAAGAGGGGGTTATTTTAGTATCATACAGCCTACCTTTCCAAGTCTCTCATTCCGAGCCAGGTTTCTAATCGTGGCCTCCAAATTAGTGGAAATCATTCAATTATTTCCTATTACTCCCCTAATTTATGTGCCAGAAGCTAATTGATGTTACAAACCTTGTGATCATTACACAGCTACACAGTAGCTGGCTTAGCACAGTGTAGTATGGTTCAAATAATAGTTGCGTTCTACGTAGAATTTCTTCCCCTTCAATTTTCGTTTCACTAAATGAAGAGTACACTTGGTTAGACTAAACTTGTTTTCGTATCATAAATTAGTACTTCAGCGGACTGGCGCCTCTCATCGCGACCTCTCAGAAAAAGGAAACATACTCTGGAGCTCTTTTCAATTACGCCAGCCAGGCGCCAGGTCCTGGTGTACCACCCTCTAGCCGTCCTCCGCGCCCCGGCTGTGTTTCGTAGTTGCACAGTCGGACCCTACTCAGTCTCCAGAGCATGCGCTCGTTGTATTGGTATCTTTAGCTATCTAAAGCGACATTTCTTTTCCTTCGTCCCGTGGTTCGCACGCTTAGCAACGCGTCTCACGTTACCCGTCCTGTCCCCAGAAAGCTCTATGTACTTCCCACTTCTGTCCGTTTACCTTCGCGAGCCGCGCGCCGCGTCCGGTGTCTCCCCTTCCCTGTCATTTTCCCCGTGCCATGAGTTCCAAGAGCCGCGTAAAAAATCTTCGTCACCGATCCCGAAGCTTGCGAGTGCGGCTCTGCACCAGTCCCAGTCGCCAGCGAGTGCGACCCCCGTATAATTCCCGTCCGAGTACTATCGCGAGCTGAGCGCCACGGTCAGCAACTGATCAAACTGTTTCAACGCCAGTGAGCGCGACTTCCCTCGTCCTCAACAGCCATCGAGCGCGACCTTTCCATTCCTCTATCACAGTCCTACCGTCACCGTCACAGCACTAGCGATTTTTCTGTCCCCGTCTTACTTCACAGAGCGCCGAAAACTCTCTACACTATCTTTTAATCTCCCCTTGCCCTCAAAATACTGCTACAAGTTATCCCTTCCCCGTACTTTTCGTATGTACAATCTAAATATATACGTGACACTGACACGGACACAGACATGTAAAAAATCACGAACATACACAAGCATAGGCCCAAAAACACGCTAAAGTCACAAAACAGGACATTGACACGGACACGGAAACATACAAGGACACGGACACGGTCAAAGACACGGACACGGACACGGACACGAAAATGGAAAAATATTCCGACACGCACGCAGACAGGCAAAAGAACACTGACACGCACAATCACACGCACGGGCCACGTAAATGCAAACGACCACGCAAACGAACAGGCAATTGAAAAAGGAAACGGAAAAATACAAGCACACAGAGAGAAGAATTCAACCTCCATTATTTTACTTACTTGTAAATCGGGCTGTCTAACTGATAAAAACCACAAAGCGGCGACGGAGGGACTTGTCACAACTACATATATTTATTGTCTGTATGCTATTTTCCCACTATCTCTCTGAGCAGTTGTTTTAGTCCGGGTTCTGTGAGTCCGCCCGGTTTCAAACCATTTCCCTTCCCGCAAATCCATACTTTCACGCCTTCGAACGTTTTTAAGGCATGGTAAATTAATTTGTTTCTGCACTGCTCACGAAGATCGCATTTCATTATTTATTTAGTCCAGTGGTTTTGGTAGTGATTGTGGGGACGGCGTGCACAACCGCCGGCCGTGGTTAGCGCAAAAAGTATTTGAGGCTTTAACTTAACAAAACATTTGCATTGCTTAACTCACCGCCGCCGCCGTCAAATTAACCCTGCCCAATCTAGGGCCGTTTCACTCGCGCACAGTACCGCCGAAAGCCTGGGGCCGCCAAAAATTTAAAGGGCCCATTCCAGGGACTATCTAACAACGCTAATACCTTTGCCCCGGACCGACCCGTCTCGCTGTTGCCGTAGCCGTGTCCGCGGAAAACTGCGCAGCGATTTCTGTGCGAATGCCACAGAGGCCGACTTTCGTAAAGTACTCCCGCTACGCCTTCAACTGCTTGCGAGGCTGCGTGCTGCTCCTGCGCTCGAGTTCTTCTCCCCGACCCACCTCGACCTGGCCTGCACTCTAACCCTCTCCGTAACCCGCGCCCGCTTGCGCGCTTGCCCCGCCCGCCCGCCCGTCCCGCCCTGGTCGAACTTGCATGAGCTTCAAAATTTACCCGCGACTCCGCCCCCATATCCAAGCATCCGGCGCGCCAGGGCATCCGTCTTTGATGCTCGGGAAGATACAGCCGTCGCAGTGGCACTAGTACGAGCCCGAGCACCCGCTGCCCGCCAAATACCGGCACTTTTTGACGAATTTCGAGGTATCGTGCGGCAGGCAGAGCTGAAAGCACTAAGGTCGAAGGAGCTCAATAAATATTTATTATTAAATCATAACTTAATGAAGTAGCTAAATATTTACCGAATTCCCTCAAACTAAACGGCAACTACTTAAAACTCCTTTCTTCTGTAACGACATTTAAATTGTTCCAGGATGACAGATAATACATCACTAGCTGCTACATGCTGAAAGCACTTACGTATATTCCTTAAAGTACTGCAAATAAGAACGAAGTAAAATTTGTTTATCCTCTTCGTAGACCCAATGGTCTTCTGGTACCAATTACGGTTCGGCCTCCTTCTCTTCCTGAGCCACCCGTGCCTTCATTACCTCGCGCTTCATAGCAATAGTAACAATAGGAGCAGCCCAAATCACCTTGGGTGCGTGCTCCTCGTCCTCACCGTCCCTAATAAAATCAATAACAATTATATGAGCCTTCCGACCACCGACCTCACGGGCCGTCGAGAAACTACTACCTTTATAAATACCAACTACACTATCTCTTACTGTAATAAATTGTCCATATCTGCAAAGAACTCTCAGTTGCCCGCACCGTTCCATATTCGGAAAGGCCAATCGTCGCACTGTCGCGAGCTGACGAGCGTCAACAGCAGTATCCGACTTACGAACGGTTCGATCTGCTGGAGAAGCAGCTGGTACCAGTTCAACAACAATCACAGCGTCGCTAGTGCTAACCTCCAAGATCTCCCCGTTGCGGGTCAATAACTGCCTTGAATAGGGGATGGGAAAGTAACAGTAGCACCTTACTTCGCTGCCACGCTATCACATGCTGTACAAAAGAAGGACCCTAGGGGCCAACCCAACGACTCGGTAGAACTACATCGGCTAATATTTATCCCCATTCGACTGAGACGCAACAGCGGCGGCCAAGTTGCAGCCTTAATCAACTCGTACAGATTGAAGGCCCGCCCCAAGATGAGAGCCTAGCCCGTGCTATCGCCCGCGTTCGCTCGAATCAACGCTCTCATTTCCATCGCAATGTCCCTCCTCGCAGTGGCAGGCGCGAGAAATCCGTTCACGAGCGGCAAAGCCCGTCCGGGCTTGCTCGCCTGTACGATACACCGCATTTAGATCACGAGAAAGTTCGGTTCAACACATCCCTTTGGATAAACTATTTGTGGACCCATATGTAGAAGGGCAATAGTTCCCTATTCCATCGGTCAGTCCAACATGCCTATCGTTAGGAATGAAGAATTCTTCAGTGGCGAGCAAGGACCACGTCTCCGGGTCAAAAGTAAATAAATACCAACCGGAATACGGGGTTCCTGTCGGTCTGTTCCAGCTTCGAGTATCAAAACTCGGACGTGAATTCTTACCAGTACAGCGAGTCAGAAAAGCACAGCAGCTTTCGTACACATTCTTCTTTGATACCACCGCAATCGGCGAACGCATGAAAGAAACACATTTTCCGGATGTTGTTGTGGGTGCCTTACAGTATCCAGTACAGCCTTCCGACTCGGCCCTGTATAAGAAAGTCCTTGCAGACTTCCACCGCCTACTAGGTGCAAAAGATCCACCAGGAAGGGTTCAGTGGATCGTTCAGCAGGCGTTGCCTTATTTATGCCTCGGAGCGCATCACCTGCGGGCGCATGCTGTACGGGACCTCGCGTGCATCCCACCAGGCCGGAGCGGGCGGAAACAGCCGACTGCAGACCTTTTGTTGTACAAATTATCTCCTGACAGTGTCCTTGTATCAAGTGCCCAGTTCTGTGGTGCTCTTTCCTCTCCAAGGCTCGCATCCAGAGCGGCACTGCGTACGTCGCATCCTGCGGGCGCGGGTCGATTGGCCCTGAGTTCGCCGTCATTTACAGCTTACCTAAGCGCGACGGGATCACTGTAGCAGACAATATCCTAGTGCGCCACGCGGTATCCCTTGAAGCCCTCCAAGTGCAGCAGATTGTAGAGATATTTTTCGTACTGATGCTCGCGTCCCCAGCGAAAGAGGGCCATGTTGAAATCATACGATTCCGGCGCGCCATCGACGCACGTCATTATACGCGACCAGCTTTATACCTGAGCCGCTAACGCACACTGCATCCTTTGAGATTTATAGACAGACGCCCAGCTGCACTCAGTTGGAGCGGCCCAGTCGAATGACTCGCTTACATATGTTGGTACACGACCTCGTCCGAATTAATCCTGGTTGACGAAACGCGCGTTGGAGCCCAGTTCGATAAGAGGAAGGGGATGCAACATCCTACCGGGTGTCCCAAAAGTACCTGACACATTTGAAAAAATCATAAAAAATAATGCGTAGTAATTAAAACGATTTTTTTTGCAAACTGCTTCGAAGAGTCTAAATTTTTTTTATATTACAATATGTTTTCAATATGTCTTCCATCTTGTCGTATTACAGCAGAAAAGCGGTTTTGCATGTTTCGCCATACATATTGAAGCATTTCTATGGGGATATTTCGAATTGTTGATGTTATGCGACGCTTTAACTGGGTCAAGCTAATGCATCGAGTCTTAAAAACTTTGTCTTTGACATAACCCCAAAGAAAGAAGTCAAGAGGAGTAAGGTCAGGGGAGCGAGCTGGCCAATTCACGGGACCTCCTCGTCCAATCCATGAATCTGGCATTTGTTCATTCAATAAGTCTCGTACTGCTCGGCTATAATGTGGAGGGGCTCCATCTTGCT